>DF242795.1:0-42752 GCA_000507305.1 Breviolum minutum Mf 1.05b.01 | reverse complement strand
TGGTTCGTGGTTCTGGTTCTGGTGGTGGTGGTGGTGGTGGTGGTGGTGGTGGTGGTGGTGGTGGTGGTGGTGGTGGTGGTGGTGGTGGTGGTGGTGGTGGTGGTGGTGGTGGTGGTGGTGTGGTGGTCCAGCACACTTCCGCAAAAGACAGTGCTTTATTGCCCCAAGGATGATGAACATCTATCAAACAGATTTGAATTCTCAACCCCTGGTAACTTCAACCACTTTGAACATTTTGTGAAGTTTTCACTGCCTTGAGGATTCATCACTGAAGGGTCCGGGTGCTTGCACTAAAGATGGCCTTGAGAAGATATCAGATCCACAGGTCCGGCTTTTGAAGTTTGAAGTTTCAGAAGAAAACCATGAGGACCATCCCTAACATGCACTTACATAATGTAAGGTTTGATAATGTGTTGTTTGACTAGCTTTGGTACATGGATTCAGACATGCAACTTGTTCAACTGCATGCATCCGGATGTTTCCTTTTGTGGCAACCGTTGCACACTTGCATAGATATCTTTTGCATGAGGAAGATTTGTCTTGGGTGTTCGCAGACTGATCAAAAGATCAAGATTGTAGTACTTCTCAACGTGAATCGTTTTTAGCAGAGACCTAGAGGAACTTGGCAAGCAACAAAATGATTAGATGATATAAGTAATGCACCACTGCCGGAGATGGAGTAGCTGTATCGACTTAGTATACATATTTTGTATTTAGATGATCGTTGTTTACACTTAGTCTGTTCCCGAGAGCCATCACTTTACACCGCATTTTTAAGCGCTCAAAAAGATCGCATGCCTCGCAGTGCTTTCTCCCCTGTCCAGGAGAAAGCCATTGCAGAATGCTTCTACGAGTGTGCTTCCGGGTATGACATCAAGACAGGAGATGGAAATACGGCCTTGGCAGTTCCAAAGACAAAGACCTGTACCAAGGATGGGTTGATCGCCAAGTGTTGGCCAAGGTTTGCGTCACAACACCATTTTTTGTGGCAGGTCTCAGGTTTCAAGCATTTCTGACAGTTCTGACACATTTTTTTCAACTCCGAATCTGTTAGAATCTGAAGAATGAATCAAGTTTGTGGTTATCCGTATCGCCATCAGGACTTGAGTCCACCTATCGTAATTGCTTGTAAAACCGTGCCATTGAATTGTGCCAAGCCCTTTGCGGAGTTCCCAAATGGCTGCAGTGGAGTTATGACGTTGGTGGAAAACCCACTGTTTCAAATTTATGTTGCCTTCTATTCTTACTGTGCACAAGAGATGTCTGGCTACAAGAGTGTCCTGGACACAAGTGTTGTTTTTGATGCCAAGACTGTGTGCAGTGGCACATATAACTACAACACGCAGCCGCGCGGTTGAAGAAGAAGTCCCCTTTTTTCAAAGTTTTCCAACTTTGAAGACGATTTTTTCTTTTTTGTCGAAGAGCTCGGACCTCTTTTGTTTGATGTCTCCATTGCCGAGGAAGGGTACTTGCATGGGCCTTGCACCAGGAACCGTGTGTGACAAAGCTGAAGGTCCTCCACAACCACCAGCGCCCGCAGGGATGCCTGCTCCGTATCCAGGTTGAAGAACCAAGATCTCAAAGAGTTGATCTGAAAAAAACAACTAATTCTCAAAGATGTCGCGAACGTGTGACAAAAACCCGAGGTTTTCTCATTTTCAAGAAAGGGTTTCTTGTTTCAAGTGATTTCTCTTCAAGTCAATGACTCAATGACCATGGCTGGCAATCAACAAGGGAATACCATGGCTGCCCAGGTTTCCCTTGGTAGGGGCTGGAAGTGGCAAATGCGAAGCAAGTCTTATGACAAATACAATGGCTGGACCACCAGGATGCACCAAAGACAACTTGGAGGAGATCAAAGATCCACAGGTAGGCAAATTCGGGATCACCTTTTTTTTTTTGAAAAATTGACAAAAAAAACGTCAGCATAATGGATGCATGGTAGTTGCGACAATGATGTCACATTTCTGAGTCGTTTTAATGTGGTGCACATTTGCAACCAGGTGAAAGCAATCACAGAATGCTTTCAAGAATGTGCAGCAGGATACACTTTGGAATGGAAAGTGGGTCCGAGCTGGGAAGCAGCAGTAGCAGTGCCAAAGCAGCAGAAATGCTCTAAGCTTCCTGCCATTCAGTGTTCTGAGGTGGTGTTGCTGTGCAGCAAGCCATTTGGTGAGTTTCCGAATGCGTGTGCTGGCACTCTTCCTCTAAGTCAAGTATCATTCTATGTGGCTTTTTATTCCTATGGAAAAGAAGTGGATGGAAAAGTCACTACTATCTTGGATACCAGAGTCGTTGCCAGCAAGGATGAAGTTTGTTCAGGTATGTACTCAGTTAACAGTGGTGAATGTATGGGCTTGGTGGCTGGTGACCAGTCGAGTCAGGGTGTTGTAGCGCCTCCAGACCCTCCGGCCGATGCGGTGAAGAACTTACCGATTTCCAAGTGGCCCGTTCCCAATGTCGACCCCGTTACCAGCAGTGTCACCACAACCAGCTCAACGAAGCCAGGTGATACAACAGAGAAGCCCACGGAAACTCCATCCGAAACCACGGAAACTCCACCCGAAACCACGGAAACTCCACATGAACCTACAGAGAAGCCTTCTGAATCCACAAAAGCACCAGAGCCAGAGAAGGATACAGGTTCAGGACACATTCTTCTGTGGTTCCTGGCAGGTGGGGCTGGTTTGTTTGCAACAGTTTGAGTTTGATTGACAGAACTGACATGTTCCGTTTCGAATTTACAAGTCTTGAAACTGTCTCGGCCAAGTCTTCTACACTTTTTTTTTCAATGTTTTATTTAGTGCGTTTTCCCCATTGCCAAGGAGTGCTGGTTGTTGCCGTGTGTGTTGCGGCGTTCTTTTACCACCGACGGGGGCGGTTGATGGAGGATGAACGCCAGCTGCGCGGTGAGGTGGAATTGAACACCAGTGTCAATCGTTTTTGATCCACGCGCCGAAATTTGATTCTTGGACTCATCATTCCAAATCTGTGGTTCCAAATTACCCGAACTTGATGCGAAAGAACGTCATCAAAGTGCTTGCACCAAGATTCAGCGGCGTTTTGTGTTTGAGTACTTGAATCCTGCTTGTAATGTAATGCCCCAAGCACTGTTCCAACTCTCTATTCCTTCCGTTTTGAAGGAAATCTGCCACCAGTGCTCACAAGAGCTTGGGTTCAACTTTGCATAGCACAGCATGCTGGCTCTGTGCTGCGGATTGTGCCAAGTTGTCTTAAAACCAGAGCGGACATGACTGATTGGGATCTGGATAGACATTGCATCAAATATTTGTTGTTTGTTTTCTCTAAACTTTGCTGAGTGGCCATGTATCCAATATCATTTCATGTCCACCTGTGAGTGGCACATTCTTGACAATGCAATTTGCAAGCAGAAAAGTGCGGAGCATCAGGTGACTTTGCCAAAGTGACAGGCTTTCCTAAACCATTGTTACATTAAAAGCACATGTCGATTCTCGATCTATTTCATCTGCCTATTGCAGTGGGCTGCAACTTGGAGACCTTGCATCTTTGTGCTTACCTGGACCTCAAGGTACCTAGGGCATCTCAACGGCTCTTCACGATGCTTCACGAAGCTCCACAATGTGAAAGAGAAACTACCACAAGATAGTGAGTATCATAAAGCATAAAATTGGTGACAAACAGCTATCTGGAGATTCAATGAAGAGTTCGTAAGGACTCTCGCAAGAATGCAGAAGAGGGACAGGGGAGCCAGCTGCCCACTTTATTCCCTTCACAGTCTGCCATGCAGCCTCGCCTATGCCTGGTCCTGGCCATTCTGGTGCGCGCATGTGCCGAAATCAGCTTGGGCGCATTGTTCCTAGACCTCACTTTCCTCACTTTTCAAACTTGATGCATCTTAAAGAGTTAAGCAAGTGGCAGCAGGGGTGCACATTCTACAAATCTGGGATTATACACCACCACCTAACCATGGGCGTGATGTGGTGCCACAAATTTTTGACGTGAAGCTTAGCGGTCAACCAAACATGGGCTGAAAAATTTGATCAAGGTCTGCCTTTCCAATATATGCTGATTCTTTTCTCGCGATCCTTGCAGCTCACTTTGACTTCCGGAAGCACTTTGAGCCTGAGCTCCGAGCCAGGTGCATTTCTTTGGCAAAACAGAAGCAAGTGACCAAAGATGCAGATGGCTGATTTTAATGTCCAAACATATAGGTATATGTTTATATATACAATCATATAAAATGTATAAGGTATGGTATGTATGACTATGACCGGATATGTTCATACTAGACTGTCTCATTTAATGAACTTATTGTAGTTGTTTTAGTTTCAGTGTGAAGGCTTGGAGAGCCAATCATTATCCTGGAGAATGGGCTTCATGAAAATATGTCCAGTGTGACTTGGTGGCATTGATTTGGCTGTGGCTGTGAAGGTGGTGTTTCACTGGCTTGATATGACTTGAAACATTGGGGTTCAAGCGCCCGGGACGTAAATCTTCCATGTGGAAGATTGGCCTAAAATGACTGCAATCGGTTCCATTGGCTTTTTCATGGCTTAATGCTCTGGAATTTACGCCTGATAATGATCAGACTGTCACAAGTGACCTAAAGCGCATGTAGTTTGTATTTTTCTGGCTCATGGGAGTACCCAAAGAAAGTGCCGAAACGGGCAGTCTTTCATTTTTCTTGCCGGATTCTCAACGAAAATCTCGTTGTTTGCTAGTTGATAGGTACGGGGACTTTTTGAAGGGACATTTTTTGCCAATTTTTGCTTTGCATTTTGGAGGTTTGAAAGTTTGCTGATTTCTCCTATTGCAATGCGTAGCCCTTGTAGCTTTGTCTGTTTTTGAGATTGAGTTCGTATTGAGTCATGAGTCATCATACATAGCTGGATGTGTGAAAAGTGGAGGTGAGCTGCATCGGCTGAGGTTCTCTTGCGGCATAAGAACACTGAGTTCAGCCCAAGTGTTGGTGTGTCTAATGCTTTAGAATTGTTTTTGGGATTGGACACCTTGGCTTTGCAAGTTGAGTTTTTGTTGGAGGAAAGATGTTGGAAAGTCGAAAGGTGTCAAATGGATGTTGGAAACTTGTTGTTTTACCACTTTGCAATCTCAGTTTCGGGATGTGTGGTGAAACCCCGAGGATGGAGAAACTCCAGTGGCAGGTTTGATTGGTGCAAGTGCCTCTAGTGTGACAATCCCTGTGACCACCATTGCTGCTGCACGCAAGATTCCTCAAATCTCTCCTTCCTCGACAGCCTTAGCACTCTCGAACAAAGAGTCTTGGCCGAAAATCTTGGAGATACCCGAAGACTTGAAAAAAAAAGGGTTGAGCCATACACCGGGCCCTTGTTAGATTTGAATGATGTTTTTGTTGGTTTACCTGCGGTACTCGTTCGATCCCCAGCTCCCCAGGAGTCTTATCCCTTCTTTCTGCGGACTCTTCCACCAGATAGCGGCCAAGCTTCTGCGATGTGGCATTGGATCTTGGAATTTCAGGTGCCTTCCGCTACATGTGTGTATTTGGGCAGCATTTTTGGGAAAGACATCTTCATCAAAAAAATCCTTTGAAAATCTGAGTCGTCCTTGGGTCTTTAGGTATACCAATGATGGCTATGCCCTGGAACTCTATGAGGCAACCAAGGGGTTGTCAAGGCAAGCTGGCCAAGCTGAACGAGTACAAGGCACAGCTGGGATGCAAGTAAGCGATGTCATAACATCGCTGCATAAATTGTGAAGTTGATTCATGTATATTCATGTCGCATTTCACTGTGCTCCTTTCACTGTGCTCCAAATTCATCACCCATTATGGAAACGTGGGATGTAAGGTCAACCTCTGAGACATATGCCACAAACCTTTGATGCAGAGGAGGCCCGTTTGGTGGCTCGCAACTCGGCTCTATATGATATACAATTGAACCTGTAATATATCGTCCAAGGAATTTTTTTGTGAAGACATTTCCGATGTACAGACTTTGAACAAGTAGAGTGGAGCAGAGTAGAGTTGTCACTCTTCGTGGCAGGGGCATTGAAGTAGACCTTTGATGGGTCTAGATGATCAATATGGACCGTCGTGATTATGTTGTGTTTTGCATCTTAAAGGTTGCTCCGCGCATTGGAGTGGATGTTTCAGGCTTTTAGCTGTCATGTTGGACCGCCATATTCTCATTGCCGTTTTGCATCCCACGGTGGGTGCGTTGTAGGGGAGGTTTCACGTGGGATCTCTTCATGTCTCTTTATCTTGATTTATGTCCTGACATTTCTTGACACCATCATGGGTCATATATCTTCACATATCCATTGAGGTCGTTGCTTTTGCATCCACTCACACACTCTTTCAGATCAGTCTGGCTCGTATGGCTCCTGGCTTCAAAAATAGCATCAATCAAGTCAAACGAATGAAGGTCAACAAAGGAAGTCACACATCACTCACATGTCACGCATGTTCTGCTGAAAGCCACCAACAAAAGCACAACCACCCAAACATCACCAAAATTACCGCCACCAAAACATCACACAACGACCACCAAAACAGCACGGCCAAAAGAACCGCTAGCAGGCTGGTGCACACAGAAGTTTCAGTTTGGGCAGGAAACTGGTGGCCCTGCAGACATCCTATAGGACAATTCGTTTAAAAAATACAACATACCAAAAATACTCCCTAATATGAAAAATTAAATATACAATGCGTATCTTGAATGAATACAACTGCTATTTTTACAGTAATTTGAATAATATATGCAGTGTATTGTATAAAATGTTGTTTGTCATATGCACTATATTTGTTATTACACAATGTGTAATATATACTATACAATATTTAAATCATACAATGTGTAATGTAATGTGTAATATACTTCAGGAGAACAAAAGTTTATGCGTCTTGGGGCCAGTATCAACCTATCAGCAACAGTTTGGTCAGCAGCGGATCGAATTAGGAAGCTCATTTTAGGTGGCCAGTGCGGGATCTTCAACCCTGATTGAAACTAATAAGATTTTAACAATTTCGGAGGAAGAAATCCGACCGGCCGAAAGACAAAACAAGTGACCATTGAAGGATTCTAGGGGGAAGAGGGTTTGACATCTTGTGATACTCAACAAGCATAACTTTCATCTTGCCGGCGTATAGTATACACGGTTTAATTCATAATATAGACCATGTCATGTAAGATATCTAATTTAGTTTCTAATGTATAATGAGAAAAAGCATAAACTATATAGGATTAGGAATCAGTGCAACCTATTGGTTGAATTCAAATACAGAACGGTCAGGGTCTTGTTGCGGCGGGGGATCTTTCTTTCTTTGTGCGTGCCAAAATTCATCACCGCACTGAGGAACAGTCAAGCAAATGGGATCTCGATTCATTCTTTTAGTCGTTTTTTCGACTACGTTGCTACAATTTCTTCCGATTTTGGGGGAGGTGGGCATGCTGGGGCCCGGCTGGCAATATTTGGGATCAGATTCCTCTCTCCAAGCAGATGTCTTGGAGCTTTTGCCTGTGGGTGTCTCGGCTGATCACATTTACTGAGACAAGGTGGGTGGGGAACATTGATCAGCTTGCTTAGCTTGCACCTTTTTGGCTTCAACAATCTGCTGTTTGGATCCTTTTCGATTGTTTTGGCGTTTGGTTGAGAACGAGGATATATGATGATTGGTTTCGTGAATCAAGGGGAACTCTATCCCCGATTTACGGAGCTCGTGTCCAAGATGGGAGTGGACGATTTCTTAGGGCAGGAATCCATCCAGCGTTACAAACTGGACGTTCACTCTTCCGATCGTGAGCGTGTCAATTCGACGCTCAGCACTCTCTCGAAGCCTGGCCAAATCTTGTGTAGGGCCGGAATCGATTCTCTAACCCTGTTGTCCCTAGTGTTACTTCATGTGTTTTTTTCCTGCTTTACTGGGTTGATTGGATTGTGCCACTCTCACACAGCTGAGCAAACCACCCAAGTGTTCAATGGGAAGCCATACCCAGAAATCAGTCCAATTGCATCTTAGGTCAAACCAATATGCATCATTCGCTTTCGATGCAACCTATACATTTCTTATCGCGATCAACAGCCTGAAGCATCAAGGGCTCAATGAGGCTTGGCTAGAAGAAAGACATGGGGCAAAAAGGTAGCCCGCATTCTGCACATCTATGAAGGACTGGCTGGAATCAGCCCAGGAAGAGTAAAGAATTGCAAAGATTCCAAGGACAATTCAACATTTCAAGGTCAACGTTTGAATTTTGCAATTTCGCAGTGTTCGAAGTTTGGTGTAGCATCATGGCCTCTTCCCAGTCTCCCAGTTTTAGGGTTTCAGTTGGCTGAACGATGCTTAGGACTCAGAGATTTCCGGCGAAGTTCTTCTTGCAGAGATACGTCGAAGTCGTTTCTTGGGAATTTCAGGTGGGAAACTGACAGCTTGACAGTGTGCCATCAAGACAGCGACCTTTGAAGATTCCGATGTAAAACGATTTTCCCTTCTCCAGGAGAAGTGAGCTTTGATGAAAATGGAGACCGCTATGCATCTTGGCAAATTGAACATGCTGAAATCGTCTTTTTGCCAGATCATCTTTATTGTTGGAAATTCTTTTGTGTGGTCTTTCCTTTTTGACCTTTGAAAGTGAGGCTTTATATTTTCTGAAGAATGTGGTTCCAAATGGAGCACCCAGAGATGTGGCAATCTTCAGCGTGTCAAAGAAGCAATTCACCTTTGCCGAAAATCTCACTTGGATGGATGGCAGTGTTGGCAATTTTGCTCCGCGGGAACTCGTTTCCTGTGATCCTGGTTTCTACAAAGAAGAGAAATCCAGGCCTTGCAAACCATGCCCGACAGGGCACAGATGCTTGGGAGGAGCTGGAGGGTCAAGTGGCAAGTTGCAAGCCATGCTGTATCCAAGTTGCGTCCTTAAAAACCATGGCGCAAGGATGTTTTGGTTGTTATATAATTATTTTGAGACTTCCCCAATCCCAAAGCAGCGTATTGGGAGGAGAAGAGTACCGCAGCGATTGTCCAAGAGGTGCTTTTGCCAATCAGACCGGCAGTTCCAATTGCACTGAATGTGCAGAAGGCTATTTCGCAGCATATGTTGGCTCTGTGGACTGCGATCCGTGTCCTTCAGGTTATGAAGGTCTAGGAAAAGGCCTTGACTCATGTTCTCGATGCAAACGAGGGTTCTATATGCCTTTCGATGGAGCAACAAAATGCTTGCCTTGTGGTAAGAATCAAATTACCTTGGAACTGGGAGCCAAAGAAGAGTCCCAATGCCAATGTGCTGAAGGAGAATTCATGTGTGATGAAGACTTGGACACCGGTGGCTGTATGGAATGTCCTGTAGGCTTGGCTTGTAACGGGAGCAAAGCGTCTCCAAGACAACAAGCAGGTCTTTGGGTCGAGCGCAGAGAAAACTGTGATTTCCAGGTCTTGCGCTGTCGCAACATCCGCGAGTGCCCGGAGGGCGCATTGGGTACATGTGCTTCTGGTCGGGAAGGACGTGCCTGCAACAACTGCAAGCAGAAGCATTTTTCACGTGACGATGGGACTTGCAAGCAATGTTCAGAAGAAGATTCACTGCCATCCATCCTCCTCTTCGTCTTTGTGCCGTTGATTATCATTCTGGTGAACTTTTTCAGTCTGGATCCAAACCAGCAAAGAACCTTGGAATGAAGAGTTTAGCACTTGGGAAGCATTTTTTTCAAAAAAACTTTGGACATGGATGTCTCACGCTCAACTTTGGCCCGAAACCGAAACCTCCAGACGTTGAGTTTCGTTCCAAACTTCGTTGAATTCGAGGTTTGAATCTGCTGACCGCAGCAGCAGTGACCAGTCAGATTATCATGAGCGTGCAAGCATTAGGATCCATCCGTGCCTTGGATTTTTTTTTGGGAAGAAATATCTGGAAGGTCATGCAAGCAACGGAAATGATGTTTACATACAAATGGTATGTCACCGTTGTCTGCAGTAAGGCGAACTCGCGATTGATTGGCCTGAGCCAGTGAAGAGTGTGATCAATTTGACCAGGTGCCATTGCATCGCATATCATAGCATGAGTCGGTGCCAGAGTCGGTGAACCTGAAAGGTTTTGGTCAAACCCTAAACCCTAAACCCTAAAATACACATTTCAAAGTTTTGATCATCTCTTAAAACAGGAAGAATTTCGACAGAGTCGGAACAGAAGCCCTTTCAAATCTCGAGAACTGATACATGTTTCTTTCATGCATTGCCAGGCTATTGACCTTGGATCTCGACGTTATCAAAATTGGATGCTTGTTTGGCACGGATGATCCCACCGTGAAGTTTCTCAGCCAGCTGTTGCTCCTTGGTTATTAGCTGGGTGATTTGATGGGAAACCTAAGAACGTCAATTTCGTGAAATTGATTCGTCGTAATCTGGGATTTTGGTCTGCATTTTAGGTGGCAAAACTTCTCAAATGTGCTGTTCACGTTTTTCCCAGTGATTTGTTTGAGGATTTGTCCAGCTGGATGCTGCCTTTTCTTGCTCTCTTGGACAATTCAACAGACCTTCAGACGCAAAGTACAACTTGACTATGTCATCAATCTATGTGGATTGCTGCTCTTTGCGCTGTTTTTATCCATTACCCTCAGTACTATCATTCCCTTTCTATGTCAGCAGAACCCAGATGGAAGTAGCTCGATGGTGTCTTGGCCTTCAAAACTTGGCAAAGTCTTTCCTTCCTAATGTGGGTGAATGGAAGTATGATATGATATGATATGTTACATTATGTTAGATTTTTCATCAAGTTTTTTTGGGGAACAAATTCAATCATTTTAGAGATTCTGAGTCTGCAAAAAACCAAGTTACATACTGTGGATCAAGTTTCATTATGAATTCTCCTCTCAAAAATCGGTGGCAACTTTTGGGTGAAATGTTCGCAAAATGCTTCTGTTTTTTCGTGAACAGTGATCACCACTGTGTTTATTTAAAAATTAAAAGTTGAGACTAATGAGGCTTTTACTGCTTATATGGTTTCAAAAGGAATTCGAGCAACAATTTTGAGAAAGGAATTCCTTTGAGGCAACCAGTATTTGATCACCTGTTTTTTTTTCCATTCCTTTAATGAAAAGATTCAACGGTCCCAACCTCGGGGTTTCTCACGAGATTTGGAGCCTCAGGTTTCGGAGCCTGGAATTCTGTGCTTTGACTCGGAGGAACATCCCATCTTGGTGATTTTAGTGTCTGAGCTTCACGAAACGAAAATTGAAGGGTTTTGAAAGGATTGTTATGTTTTTCAACAGTTTTGAGGAGAGTATTTTGATAAAAGAGGACTTTTAGCAAGATTCCATGTGGAATAGACGTATTCTTGAGCCAGAGATTTGTCTTCTAAAAGGAATTACTCTCCCAAAGCTGCATTGAAGTCTGAAGTTCTAAATACTTTTTTCGGATTGTCACCAGCGCCACTGAAATATGCCGTGGTCTGAACACCAGCAGTTGCCTGCATGTTTAGAAACTTGTCTTTTTCGAACAGTGTTTGTCTTGCGGCATTGTGTTGAAACCTTTGTGTCACTTGCAACAACCTGGTTGGCTCAGGCAATCATTGGCATTTTGAGCCAACCTGTGGCCATTCTTTGCTGGACCACCTATACGACTTTGATGTATCCTTTCAGTGCCTTTGAAGGGTTTGGAAGACAGGGATTCCCTGAAACTTCAGCGAAAACAGTCTTGAATGGTCGAAATCATTATCCTGGTAGACATACTGTTTGGCGAACCGCTTGGGATGTTCATGCAATGTTTTCGCACGTGACATTTTTTCTATCACCAGTGCCCCAATCACAACTTTTTTCAGATTGAATTTGCCTAGGAGTCTCCAATGGAGCAGGCCTTCGCTTGGTGCACAGATATCGATTTCTGTTTCATCGATTTAAGCCAGAAAGCTGCTGAGCTGGAAGAAATGTTTCCTTTCACGACATGTTGCCCAAGATCTGAAAAGCAGATTTCTTTAGCTGGAAGATCTTTTTTTGTCCGCCATTTGCAAGGTGATTATTTGCCTGTTTGAAAAGATGTTGCTGTAGATGTCATGCCATGTCAGTGACATGGACAACAAAGCCAATCACTAAACATGTCAGACAAGATATTTAATATGAGAAAAAATGTGAACATGTTAGAAAACACTATATTTTGCTCACTTGAAAGGTCTGTCTTGTGAGATGCCGATTTCCATTGACTAATATTGACATACTCCACAACATGCTGCTGCCGTTGCTTCATCACTCAGGAATCAGCTGGCATATGACAATCCAATCTTCTCCCTAGAACAAGACCTCAAACAACCACCAAAGATGGGATCCCCATATTTCTCCCATTTCAGATTATGTTGTCTCTGAAAAAAAAGACACGGAGAGTTTCCTATCTCCTTTTTACATCCTCAAAGAAACATTCACCGGTTTCGGACCTCCGAGGTTATTATTACGGTTTGCTCCTGCTTTATCGAAATGCTTTGGTGGCAACCTTACCTGTAGCTTTGAGTCGGCTACCAGAGCTCCAAATTCCAATCATGGGAGGTTCTGTGATTTGAAAGGGGTTTCCCCGTGGGATTTTGGGGTGGACAAATGGATGAATTTCATGGTATGAGATGAAGTTCAATTTACCCTGGCTGGTTTGGAGAAGTCCCACAGTCCCATTTCTGAGCCAAAGTCATGGGAACACGAAGGGTGGACTCCACCTAAACAGCCTTCTTTTTGTTGGAAAAATTGGGGGTCAAGAAAAAACAGCAACTTGGTACAGATCAGTATTTTGGTTGGACGGAATAGTTTTGTTGGACCCAACTTCATCCAGGAATCCAGGTTTTGCGAACACATTCCGCTTGAAACAATTGAAGAAATCATTAGAAACATGTTCGATTCTCAATATTCAGGGCTTCAGGCTTCAGGGGGACAAAGTTTGATGTTTCGTTGAACGTTTTTGAGGGGCTATGTCGCACCTTTCTGACTCAGCTATTCCATGAAGTCTGTTAGGTGTTCTGCTTGCTTCTCTCATTGTTCAAGCACGCACAAATCCATGGCGGACCGTCACAGCCAACATGGTGGAGCTTCTCTTGACAGCCTTCTTGATGGTGATACTTGGCTTGGGTGGGAGTCGGGAGTTGTGATATCTTCTAGGGAAGGAGATGGAAATGTTTGGAAGCTGCGTTGATTTCATGCTTTCAGAGATGTCTTACTGAGGACGCTCTTGGGTGCAGCGCCTCTACTGGAGCTCAACGTGAAGCTGTCTTCCAGCATTCTGGGTTGGTTGCTTTGCATTCCCATTTTCTGTCTGATTACAACAGGTTTATTTGCAATGCTCAGGCAGGGAAAATGAGGCTTCAAAATTCCACGGCAACTTTCTAAAAACAGATCCTCCTAAGACTGAAAGACTAAAAGACAAATAAAAGCACCGCAAATTGCGAAACATCACCGCACATCTCCAGAATTTGGCCCCTGAGGCCCTTGTTGCTGCACTTTCAAGGCACTCAGCAATTCGATATTTTTCTTTGTCATCACAAAGCTGGTGCTGGATCTCTTTGTCGACTTTTAAAGTGCCATGGGGTAAACTAAACATCGGACGTTTTTGAAGATTGGCAAATTTAGGACTTGGCATTTTTTGTTTTTAAATTTTTAAACTCACTTTACTCAGTGCTTGTTGTGTTGAAGGAACTTTTGGGGCAAGCTTCGAGCTGAAGGCTTTAGGAATCCGAACTGTCCAAGTTTCCCAAATTTGCGAGGTTACTGGCAGTCAAGCACAGCAGTAGTGTGTGCGTTTTCTTGGACTGTGATCAGCTGGAAAATCTCGACATTTTGTTCGATGTGGTTCGCAGCTCCACCAAGAATGTGGTGGTGGTTCTCACGCCTGAACTGCTCAAGCGTGTCTGGTGTGCTGGAGAAATTGCCACTGTTGCTTCCCTTTGGAAAAAAGCACTTTTTTTTTGGGAATGATGAACTTTTTGAGTAGAAACCGCCATCCAAGAAACTCCCAAGAATGAATCTCTCAGTCTTCTGTTTTTGGCCAACAAAGGCACACAAGAACAAGATTGAGACCATCCCTTTAGTTTGCGACGGCTTTCGCCGGCTGACGAGTGCACAAATGATGGCAATCCCAAGCCTTTGGACAGTGCAGCAAACGCAGATGTTGGCGAACCATGGCATCACTATCGATGATGTGCCTTGGCAGGTTTTATTTGCGAATCATTTACTGAACGGTGTGTTGATGTATGATTTTGAGCCTAATTTGTACAGTGATACAAGAGGGTCATATTTGGACTAGTCTCAAGAATGGAGATTTTATTTATCTTAGGATTATTCTGAGTTGTGTTCTTTTACAATCTGCCTTTTTAAAGTTCTTGAATGGGCTCAGGTTATGAACGCCTACACCTGGTTACAAAGCTCGGAGCTAACACCCATGAAGATGCCCAGATTTGGTCAAGTTTCTTGGTCATTTCTTTGGTGGCTTTTCACTTCAGACGTTTTCTTGCTTCAGAAGTCAACAAGAATCATTGAATTGGAACTGTACAAGTTGGGTGTGGCCACCTCCCAGTAAGTGGCAAATGAAGGTTTTACTAGGAATCCCCTTTCTAAAAATAAAATTAAGGGCCAAGCCCAAGGTATAAGATCCGCCCTTTGAAGACTCTGACTGAGGTTGGTTTGCGTGAGAAAGTCGTGGTGGACTTGCTACATCGTTGTTATCGAAGAAGAGTGGCATGGTTCGAAAGTTTCGATTCTCAAAAAATTCAGGATATCGAAATGCGACGTTTGAACAAAGACATATTTTACAGAGCCGCCATAGACATTTTTCACCTGAGATTGAACGGGAGATGACCAAGGTCTCTGGTCTATCAAAGGCACCGGTCAAACGTCTTCTAGCAGGCTGAGCAGAGTTGATTGACTTGTGTAGTTTATTTCCGAAACCTCACTAAAGGGAAGCTGAATCAGATGGATTAACTCGATGCGGAAAGAGATTTGTGATGCTCTGTTTCAACTCGAATGTGGTGTCATTCTCTGAAGATTCTCGGGGTTCGGGTCAGGCCGACCAGTGCAGGGGTATGAGTCGAAAGAATATGCACGGGGACGCGTTCTCATTACGAGCTCCGTGGCGGATGCCGAATCTCTCTCAACCTGCGAAGTATTCCAATTGATGCTACAGGCTGGAGACGTGTTCGCCTGAATGATGAAACAGAATCCCCTCATCCCCAAATATGGTCTCTTGATAGAATCCAAACAACACCCGCTAAACCCTCTAGAAATACGGCTGAAAAATAGCAAGGGGGAAATCAGACATATACGGATACATGTAAAAATCAGGTCAATGTATTATTTTCCATGGATTGGTCCTTTGAAGTGTACCCGGTGTACCCCAAAATTGTCTACAATCAAGAGATTTTTGGCACTTCAACAGCGTGGAGGCACATCTTCAAGTTGAGTGTGTGGTGGTGCAAGGGAGCCGGCAAATGGTAAGTTGGAAACCTTGGGCTTACTATTTGGTGCCTCGAGCTGCAAATATACCAGGATGGGATGTGACCAGAGTTTTTTCTGACTTTTTGAGGGGATGGTTTTTTGTAGGAAATCTGGATGAATTGGAAAGTTCCCGACTCACAGTAGCAAGGAAGAGAAGCAAGGGAAAGAAATGGAGAAGGAATCAAGGATAGAAAGAAGCAAGGATTTGGTGGCATTGCATCATGACACTTTTTGTGGCATGCGCAGTATTTGTCGTTGATATGACGTTGATATTCCAACAAATATTACAGGTGCAGTGCTATTAAGGCCTATTACTCTTCGTTCTGCCTTGGTCTGTTTTGGGTTATGAGGACTCTATGGGCTTGGATAAGGCCCAACGATCGGTAGGTGTCGATAACTGCACATTTTTTTAAGCAAATACTATGTGTATACATCTATATATGTATATGTAAATATATATATATATGTATGTATGTATGTATGTATGTATATGTAGAAATATATATATAGATATTACTATATATATATATGTACGCGAGTATATATATATATATATATATATATATATATACAACACCTAAAATAAACTAGACTCCTTTGTGAACCACACTTTTGACCACCACCTCGGTTTCAACAAGGTGGTGCTCCTCTTCCGCGGCATGTTCCGTGATCCGGGCTTCGGGCGGATCCTGGCTGCGGCCTTCGACGGCACACGGCGGCCGTTGGAAGTGGTCACCGTCATTGCGGATCCGCAGTTTGACTTCCCTAGCGTGGATGTCTATGAAACCGAAACCAAGGCATTCCCTGTGCAGTGATGACATGTTGATGATGATGATGATGATGATGATGATGATGGTGAACTGGGATTGTTCAGGTGAATGTATGCGAAACCTCACCGAATCTACGCACTGGGTTTTTCAGTCCATTTTTTCGAGCTTCAAAACGTCACTTGAGCAGTGCTCAAAAAGCCTGGTTGGTTATTCTACTGGGCAGTTATATGGGGATTATTTCATATACCATCTAGGATTCGGCTTTTAAGAAGCAGGACTTCATGGTTCATGTCAGTGGATTTTGTTTCCACACTTATGAGCAAGCAGCGCCAGGAAGATGATTTCAACCTCTTCAGCGATGAGCAGCTTGGATCGGTGAATTTGGAGAGTTTTCCTCCAGTCGGATGCAGTTTTGGATCACAACCTGAAACTTATTGGGTTGGAAGTGGTGGCATTAAGTAGTGGGTATGACGTAGACATCAAAATTTTCATTTTTCATCCCCAGATTTGCAAACTCTTTTTGAACATATGTACTAAAAGACCTGACGGAAGATCATCTTGAGCTTATTGAGATCACAACATATCAAGAACTGCAAGTACGCCTACCCTGCGTCCTGATGTGAATTCAGGACATCTCCTCTATCTAAACAAGCACCTTGGCTGTTAAATGGCCGGATCACCTTCAAATGAGAGAGTCAAGATATGGTTTGAATGTAGACGCTGAGCGTCAAGGGCGATACTTCAGACTCGTCTTTTTTCCACTGTTCTTTTCCATAGATTTTGCTCATGTGCCAGGATTTTAGACCCTTTGAAAAAGCGGTCAAAATTTCAGGCTTACCGACATCTTCTGAATGTCGTGGCTTTACCCTTCTCACCATTCGTGCCTTGCCTTCAAGTTTGAGCCAATGAAACTGCTTGGTTTTGAAGGGAAAAGCGATGTTTTTCTGCAAAAAGGGCGGTTGTTTAAACATCAGGGGCTTTTTGCAGCGCTTTTTTTTCAACCCTAATTTCAAGTCATGTTTAAGATGGACATTCATCGTAAAGCCTGGCAAAATTGAATCCGACCTCTTGCGAGGCCTCTGACGGGCTGCAGAAAAAACAGGTGACAGAAATTGCACAGCGTTTCCATCGATACAAGGAGAAACAAGCAAGTGAGATCAGGATAATTATATGGTCATCTTTGTCAAATTTGGCAAGTTCAGTGACTTGAAATCTGACTTGAAAGACAAGATGAACATGGATGAAATTTGTGATCAAGTTTATGACTCGCGAAACATGCATTGATACTTGATCCCGCATTTGGTGCTTGCCTTGAAAAGGTGTGATTAGGCCCCCTCCGCAAAAAATGGGAAGCCCACTCTTGTTGGCAGGAGCCAGCAGTAGGTGTGACACGGGATCAACTCGATGACCAACTTCTTTTTGAAGAGGAACAACTGGAGCATCCAGGTTCGCCGTTGTCCTGATGCAACTGAGTAACCCGACCCGATGTTTCATCGCATCCATGCCAGGTGCTGTGTTGGGCTCCATATCTCCTAGTGCCTTTGGAGCTCAGTTTGATCCACCGGGCAGATCTCCATATGCAATGATTCACAGTGATAATGAAGATGAAGACTTCGAGGGCTCCTTGGTCTTGTTTGGGTAAAAAGGGTTGTGAACTTCAAAATCTGAAAATTTGAGGATGCAGAGGAAGCACCACCTTGAGAGGAAGGGACCAGAAAAATGTTTGGTATCAGATGAGTCCTTTCTCCTGGGAAATCTGAGGTCTGAAATATACCTGTAGCGACAGCCTCGACAGTCTTTCCATTTCAATCTGAACGCCACCAACGGCCCGCAGCCAAAAAGGCCGAGAAAAAAATCTATTTCACCTGTTGGGGTGGATTCGATGCATAATTCAAGCACCAAGGTGATACTGTACTGACACAACGTTAGGGGTCCAGTTTGCAAACAACCCAACATGTAGCGTGAATGCCCTAGGATGACCTTGACATCAATCAGTTTCTTCCGTAAGCACTTTGACATTAGAAAAAACAAAGTGGTGGAAGTCTCCAATCGAAACCATAAGTTGTACAGTATCAACAATCAGAAAACAGGATGTCTTTTTGTTGCACAATGTCTCTTCCTAACGAATCTGGATTTCCTTGCTACAACAGCAAAACAGGACCCCTTCTCAAAGTGCCATGGAGCCTTTTGAAAGAGGTAGAAATGGCTTGACTAAGTCATCAATTCTCCCTCTTCAATGGGCCCTTGAGGATCCTTGAGGTAGTTTCTTAGTTTGGCTGCCAAACGGTTCGATTGCTATGCCAGATGGTAGCATCTGGGGGAAGCATACCTGTGTGCAGTTCGCCATGTTCGATGGTTGTTTTACGAGACATTTTGGAAGTACACCCCCCACAACTAGGGCAAGGTAGTCATTCTTATATACTCTTGATTGATTTCCTGTGCTACTTGCCGCAAGAGAACAAAGCCCCTACTACATGAGTCTTACTTTTCCATGTCCTCCGGGCTGCAGGTTCTAAAAGCTTGTTGTTCTTCAACTCAAAAGCTGAGTTGAGAGGGTTTGCCACGGACGGAAAAGTCACAGCCCCTTGAAATTGTGGATGAGACGATAAGATCCCCCTCTCGGATTCCATGAAAAGCTTGACATATGTTGAGATGCCCTAATCTGGATGGACTTTCTGACTCAAATTTGACGATCTTGAACAAATCATCCCTTCCTGCTAGTTGCGAAATTTTTGAAACTGGCCTTGGTTTACGTCTCTGAAGTCCAGGCGAATTGGGCATCACTGCGTCATGTAACAATTCACTGGAGTTTTGTGGGAGAATCTGTAGATCATTGAGGACTTGCTCCAAACCATCAGTATTTGTATTATTAGCCCCTGCTTGATGGCTCTTAGCTTCACTTTTCTCATCAGAGCATTTGAGCCTGATCAATCATGTAAAGATTGTGTACTTCACTCTGAACGAAGCTGAAGACATGGTATATGTATATGCAAATACACCTTACTTCTTACATATGATGACAATGACTTTCACAATGATTTTCGCGTGAATTTCTAGCCTACCGTGCTTGTTTCTTTTCAAGTTCAAGATCCTCAATCAAAAAGGAATCCTGTGAATGGTTTTGTTATCACATGAATCCAAGCTTGCAATTTTTCCGCAGAAAAAAACAGATCCAACAAACCAGGTGAAACCCTTCGATCTCTTTTTTTTCACCTTGGATCTCACATGGTCTCCAAGCCGGAAGTGTCTGACCTGTTTGGCATTGCACACTTCTATGATTTGGTTGTGGTGAAGGTGCGGGAAATAGAAAAAAAGGTTCAGTGGAAGAGTTTCTATGGATAGAACTTCCGATTGGCAACAGGGACACTTTTTGCGTCGGGTGTCTTTTTACCTCTCTTCCCTTCAAAAGGTGCGTTGTGGGGGTGAGAATGTGGAGTCGATTTTGGGGTTTCCTCAAAGTTTCAGGGGGTCTAACCTATTGTTGTTGAAGTTGGTGACATTACCTTCGAGTTCACTTCAGACTTGTCAAAATCCCGATCTTTTGCCACCCTTTTTTTTGGCACCGCGGTTTCCAAGTTTTGAACCTTACAAATGTGAAGCAAAAAATGCGTAGCAAGATTTGGGTCACAAGAATCAGGATGTCAAGGAGCTGGTGGAGGTGTTGCGACACGATTTGTTGGAAGCCAAGTTGCAGGCTGGATGTTTGGATGATTCGTTTGCTTGGAGGTGAGGAATCACCTGTCTTGATACTTGGATGTGAGGGTCGCGCAAATGAAGATGCGAGCTGCCTGAATAAGATGCTAATCTATGAGACCTGTGGTTGTGTTAGCATCAATTCTCTCTCGGTACCAGAACTCTGTTGAGTTCTGCCGTAGTGCGCAACGAAAACACCTGGATCTTGAAGCGAAATCTGAAAACAAACAGTGTTACAGGCACGACTTCAAAGGGAATTTGGATGCGCGCAATGTAGAATCTCAAGAACGCAGCTGCGCCCAGAGATGCAAGAGATATGAGAGACGGAGATGAACCTGACCAGTGCGCATGTTGACGGAGGCACAGTAAGAGACTCAAAAGGCAGCAAGAAGTGCGCGCAATCCCACCCCTCGCGCACCGGCATGCCCGTTTTCTTGAGAGAAGGTGTTGCAGCCGGGCACTTTTGTTTTGAAGCAATAGATCCCCAAGACACCAAGCATCTTCAATCTTCAACATCATCGCCTGTGTTTGAAAGTGCCGTGTTCGGTATGTTTGACGAGGCACGTTTGAAGATAGCTCACGAAGGTGTCAATGGATGGATCACTGGACCGCTAGGCTGGGTGGCTGGCGTTCCGTGTCTTTCGGTTTTTGGCTTCACCTTCCAACGGTCCTCCAGGAGATGTCGAGTCCTACTGCCAACACTTGAAAGCGAACTTTGAGGTTTTTGCGACCACCGATTTCAAGATCTCTCCTTGCAGCAGGCTCCGATTTCAAGAATTTGTGTAGTTTTTCCAAACACAAATTACAACATCACAACATCCATTTTTATCAATGCTTTAAAGATATTGTGAATGATTTTGTACATGTCCGTTCTTTGTCCCTCTGATATGTTTGAGCCGACCAGTCCGACCAGGGCAGAACTTTCTCGAGGAGTCAAAGTCTCTTGGAAGCACAGTGAATCCACACGATGGATTTCCCTTCCAAAAGGTGTTTTTCTTTTTTTATTGCAGGGAAAGTCTCCTTTTTTCCAGTTTTCAAATACAATTTATTCCATTAAAACGCAGAGTTTTCGGATGTGAAGCAGACAGGTGTGGGAAAGTGCAAGTGTTTGCAAACTCTTGGATCATGCAGATGAATACGAGGTGCGGAAATTAAACCTGGTGTACGTTCTGAAGCCCTTTAATGCTTGGAAGATATGTGCCAATCTCTATCAATGCGCAGTTTTAGGAAAGATTGTTACAATTGCAACTTCAAAGAAATCTTGAAGCAGTTCACACCTGCTCACCTTTTCTGCATTTCTGAGAAGACGGTGCTTCTAAAGTATCTTTGCGTTGCAATTTTCCACTAGCGAAATGCCAAGTTTGTTGGTGCAGTGCCAATCCAAAGGGTTGGTCACCATCACCCAGTGGGAAACCTGAATGTTTCCAGGCGCTTTCGAAGCATGCGCGTGCTCCACATCTCAGTCCTCAGGATTCGGATCTTGATGTTTCCACGGGGTCAGAGGGTTTTTACTGTAAGATGTTTTATTTTTCGATGCGCAGAAATTGGAATATTTTTAATTTTTTCTTTCTGATGTGTTGAAAGTTCACCTTTTTGGATGGGAATGCTGTTGGTTGGTGGCTCGGTCAGAGGAGTGGCATGAAAAACTGCAAGATGGAGAAGACCTTGTGCTCTTCGATGTGAGTAGCTTGAGAGCAAATTATTTTCCATTTCCACAAACTTCTCAAAGCCATATCAAAGCTTCAGAGTGTATGCCACATCTCCACATATGGCACATTTTCCGGACGATGTGAACCAGACATGATATGACTCTTGTTGTGACATATGTAGAGATCTTGTTTGTTTTTGCCGGACGAAACAGAAGCTTCACAACCTCGCTTTGTCGCTCTGTGTTGGACATTGGACTTATGGCTGATGGAACTGTGTAGGTGTGCTTGTAGCCAGGTTCTTTTCGTTTGTGTCAAATGAATAATGGGCTTAATCCTGCAAACATCCGGATGTATCCGCAGCTGTCTTAACCTATCTCTTTTGAGAGCACTTTTTGTTTGCAGATTTCAAGACTGTCCTGGTTTTCAGGAAACTTCTACGAGACCCGCATTGGCCGTTTTGAAGGAGGGGATGACACACCAGGTGTGCGCCGTTCATCAATCTACAGTACGCGTCTTCGGGGTGGGGTCAGATCAAACGCCAGAATTTGAGTATTTCCAAATGATCCAAAAACTCTTCCTTTCAGGTACGTATAATCCTCCTAAGAATATTCACATATGAAACAATATATATATATATATATGTATGTATACATTGATTACAATGATTACGATGATTACGATGATTACGATGATGATGATGATGATGATGATGATGATGATGATGATGATGATGATGATACAATATTGATTACAATGATGCTGCTGGTGGTGGCGCAGTAGTGGTAGTCGGAGTCGTAGTGGTAGTAGTAGTAGTAGTAGTAGTAGTAGTAGTAGTAGTAGTAGTAGTAGTAGTAGTAGTAGTAGTAGTAGTAGTAGTAGTAGTAGTAGTAGTAGTAGTAGTAGTAGTAGTAGTAGTAGTAGTAGTAGTAGTAGGAGTAGCAGTAGCAGTAGCAGTAGCAGTAGGAGGAGGAGGAGGAGTAGCTACTTTGTTTCACAACAAATGCTTCAGGTGTAGTGGATTCTGTGGATCCACATACACTCTCCTATGAGCAAGTGCCTGACTTCCTGATGGATGAGTCCAACCTCACCCGTTTCAGAGGCACCAAGTGACCATTCTAATGAACTCACGATGTGTCATTGTTTGTCTGAACTATGAAGAACTTTTTATTTTATGGGTCATCAAACCTCTGAACTTTTGAGTCTGCAAGATGAATCTTGAGAAGCTTGTTCTTTCTCAGAGTAGTTAGCCCATGGCCCATAGCGGCTCTCCCCATGAAAGTACTCTTTGCCAGGCAAAACCGTGATGATGTACTGCACGGGCGGCGTCCGTTGCGAGCGTGCCTCCTCTTTGTTGAAGAGCCAACTTGGTGATGACGCACAGGTACCTCACTCCAAGTGATGGGGATGAATCCAACAAAAATAGGCCTGCTTTCTGAGGGATTTTCCAAATTGGATTCACGCAATAAATATAATTTGCCTAGAACATACTGCAGGATGTGGTTCGTATTTTGCACATTTTTTACCTGATTTTCAAGCGGAAAGAAGACGAAAAACAGAAACAAAGGGTGATTCAAAGTGACCTTTTGATCCCCGAGTTGGAGGACACCAACAAGCCTTGAAAGGGTCACGTAAAAACATCTCAAAAACTGCACCATCAGAATGCCAGGAAGTTCAACGAATTTTCGGGCATCACATGGCCCCCCTGTGAAGGACGTTTTGGCATCAGAATTGGCAACATTTTTTTGACATTTCACAAACGAGAAGCGTTGGAACGAGGTCTTTCAGTTGCAAGGTGGCATCCATCGTTATTTGGAGAAGTTTCCTTCAGGTGGTTTTTTCCAAGGCCTGTGGAGGATTCGTTGGAGGAAAAAGACTTCTCATAACCAGACCTCGAATGTAGCAAACAATGGCAAGAACAAGAATGATGTAGTTGGTTGAATATTGACTTAACTAAGGAATCCTCCAGAAAAAGGTCATCTTAGCTTCACGTTTCGAAATGCACAGGGGGAGAGGTAGCTTCTCTTATGGCTTTGGAATCAATTTGTGGGAAGTTTGATGAACTTGTATCAGGAAGGCAGACAAAGTTGCAAGATAGTTGAGAGGTTCTATGTATGTCTTCGATCGCCGGCGAGCAGTCAGAGGGTATGACCTTGTGGGTGAGAAGGTGCAAATGGACTGGCAAAAGATCAGGAATTTCAAAGGTTTCTTACGTTTGATATACGATCATTTTCCATCACTTTCCAGCGACTATACATTTTGGAAGCATGAAGAGAAGGCCTTGTTCCTTAGCACCTGGCATCGGACGGAAGGGCAACCTCAGTGATGTAAGCTCTGCAGGTGCCCCATGAGATGGAAGTTCTTGGTGCATGCTGTCGCTGGGCTGAATTCAAGTCAGGTGTTGTTTCGACGAAGGAACCGAAGCCGGTGACCAATCGGGGGCCCAGGTCTTTGCGGAACTGCCTGGGAAATGTACCAGGGCAAGTGGAAATGTGGTGCCTGCAAAATGCCAATTCTCATTTGCTTACGATGTCAAGGCGGAATTTTTCGAGGTCAATTTTCAGTTGTTACTGATTTGTGAATTTGTTTGGCTAATTTACAGACCAACACTGCTCATATCGACCTAAAATACATTAAAATACATTAAAATATATGTTGAAAATGGGAATGCAAACTTGAACCTGAAAATGAAGTGCCAGGCAAATGTAGCCATGCAGGTGCCCAACTCAGATCAACCTTGGCGCTGGAAACTTCTTGGATAACGGGTAGGCCACATAGATCGACTGCCACAATTGAAATAGACAAGAGGGATGAACAATTACTAGGGCAGACTGCAGATCTGATCGCAAGCGAAGGAGCATGTATACTGTATTTCCAGTTGGAGAGAAGAAAACCGTACAACCACATAAAAACAGTTGAACAAATCACACATTCTTCTTTCATTAACAAGATCATTAAACAATTATTGACATAGTTTTGTGTTACTCAACTGCGAACTAAAGTTCCTCGCCAGGAAAAGCGACCCGAGCAGAGTTGCGGTGCGAATTATGCAAGCCGCTGAAGCTTGGCGTTTATGAAATAGAGGGAAGAATGTTTCAAGAGGTGGAAGAGAAGTTTCCAGATTATCAATTTTACTCAATAAGTTCTTCTGAATGTTTGTCTTCGTTTCGGTGGGTTCCAAACATGTCAAGATCGAGAATTTGCCTGAAGGATTTCTGGGTTCAGTGGATTTGGCATTCCTGTTTTGAGTAATCCCAACTCTATGTCACAAGTGCGTTCACTTGGTACCTCTGGCGTGCTGCGGAGCTCCCCCGAGGCAAGATCTGCCTCTGTGACAAAAAAAGAACTCAACGGCTGGGATGTGGGAGAGGGTTTCTGCAAGGAAAAAGCTGTTGGTGTGATTCAATGAAGTGTATCATAGTTTATGAGTTTCTTGCTTTCTGTCCTTAGCGTGAACCTTAAGCAACCATGACCAAATCAGAGTATTCCAATGTTTCAATCTTGCAATGTTCACTGCGTCCACCATGGAGACAGCAAAACTTCTACATCTGCGCCGATCCAGCTGTCAAGTAAAGAGATACTCGAAATGGAACTTTTGGAACAAGTGGAGCAAACCTGCAGCAATGCCAATATGAAACTCGTCATCGAGATGGCCTAAGTGAACCTCTAGCGCAGAGTACCTATTCCCAAGAAAAAATACATTTAAAAACTTTTTTTTTAGCATTTCGATCTAGGTAAGTTTTTTTTTTAAAGCATTTAGCAAGATGAATTCTTCACTTGTCTTCTATGTTCGCCAAAAGTTGCATAGCCTCAAAAATCTAAAAGGTCAATTTCAGCTGCACCCTTCTCAGGGTTGGGGGCCACTTTTTTAGTGCGAAATTGAGCCGGATCCGTGCCAATGCACAGCAAGGCCACTGGAAATGGCTGGGTGACCTGGTGTTTCTGTAAATCCTTCTATTGGCTTCCAAGTTCTGCCCAGCACTGAGGCCATCGTGGTAGATGCTTCACAACCAAAGACCAAGGTCATGGATTTCGGGGGGAACCAAAGGTTTGGAAGGGAAGGGCACTCCAAAGAAAACCAAAAAAAAACATGTTTTCTTGGGAAGGTGGGAAAGGTGTCAATTGACTTGACAAGTCGTGAGTTTTTTCTTGCAGTTTCATGAATTGGATGGTGCCAAGTTTTTTATGCGAATGTATTGCTACTTAGACTGTTGTTTCAGTGGTTCCGTTCCCGGAAAAATAGTTGGAGCCCTATTGAGCCCTAGTGAGCCCGCAAAAATAAGGAGGTTCAAATTTTTGTCCGGGACTTCCCAAACTTGGGACATCTCATAGATTTTGGACCTGCAAAATGTCCATCGTTCCATATCGTTCCCATTTTCAAGAGTGGATTTCACTTTTTCCATTTTTCGTAGGTGAAACCGGAGATGAAAACAGTGGACTTGATCGACTCCGACGACGATGTGGCACTGTTGGGACCTTGCAAAAACAACGACGCCGCTGTGAGGGTCACTGTTGAGCTTAGGGTGGAGTGCTCCCTGGTGCCGGCGAAGAAAGAGTTGGTGGCAAAGAAAGAGATCAAGGCTTTGTGGCAGATTTGCACAAAAACATGTGACTTGTCGCTAGGTACTTATCAGTACTTCTGAGATCTAGTAAACTGAGTCTTGAGATCTTTTTTATTCTTTTTTCAGTCGCAGTATCTATGGATTGACCTATACCTACTGCTGGTGCAGAAATGCTACGGTAGCTGACCAGTTGAGATAATGTCTACGTACCAAAATTGTGTCCATAAGTCATACAGTTCTCAAACCCTTCTGTGAAAATATGGAGATTCTCCAAACGTGCTCGCCACGTTCCTCGGATTTCTGAACCAACCATGCAACAGCCATGCTGATTTTCGACTTCGAAGCTTGACAAAGTCGCTGTTCGTCTGAACGGACGACTCCGGAGAACCAAGCTGACAGGATTCTTTCTTTTCCAAATCAGATTGGCTTTTCTTCTAGCAACAAAAAAACCACAAAGATACCAGACAGGAAAAGCAGCAACTTAAGTGTCAAATAAGCATAAGCTAATGTTTCCAATATTTGCCAGTGGGCAGGTTGGGAAATGTTGAGAATTCACAAGCACAAATTGACACAAATTAGTTCGTGCTTGGGTCACAAAGCCTTTCTCAGTATGAGCAACATGTCAGCCACGATCTTAGTGTGAAGTGTCAAAGCCACCAGAGGAGTGTGTTTTTCCAAATCTTTTAAAGTTTCAACTCAGATGGGTGAAATTGCTGTAACGAGCCTGATTTCTTCAGCATGGAAGTGCCAAGGCTGCAGAGATCCGAACTCCTTTAGATCCGGAAGCCCAAGAGGTGGGGATTGGAGGGAAGTTTGGATGTTGGGCTTAGGGAGTGGCAACAAACAGAAAGTCAACTTTCTGAAAAATGGAGAAAGGACAAGAGATGTTCAAGGATTTTCATTTTGGGTATTTCTTAGGTCTGAACCTTTTTTTGTTTTCGCTGCAAAGCTTCGGAGTGGCATGGCTTTTTCGGATCAAGTTGGTTTGAGATATTCTATCAAAAGGTGGATCATGTCCTGAAGATGTCCAGCTTTTTGACTTTGAACTTAGGAATCTTAGAGTCGGATGTGGGACTAAAAACATCATGCTTTCCAGGCCGTCCAGGCCAGAGAAGTGAGACCTAAATGCTGTTCGGCTTCCCAAGGAGGGTGGGGTAGACGTTTGTTTAAAGGGAGGGTCTGGAGGTTGCTTAGAAACTCAGGCACTACTTGTCGGATGCTTTTGGCTCTGACATTACTGGTGCTGGCAGCTGTTGCTGCTGGGGTTTGGGCCTCAAGATGAGTGACCGGGTGCAACAAGAATCAAAGATAGTCAAAGGGTGCATTATGGATATTGGATATGGTTGATGTACTTAGTTGAACTGGGCAACTGAGGTGTACTTCTTTTTTGCAGAGCTTCTCAGATGGGCTGACACTGCAGCAGTATTGAAGACATGCTGTTGAGGGGTTCATGAGCACTCCATTGAACTTGACTTCTATAAGTCAAGGGTGTTGAATATCAAACCTTCAGCATTTCTCCTAAAAAGAAATGGTTGGCGTCCAAAACATTGACAAGAACGTCTTTCTCTTTTGCTGCGACGCTGTTTTCCGAGGTGCATCAAAAACTTCAACTGAATTGCAGCATCGATGAGTGCCAAGATATCTTTCTGCAACTTGGAGAAACCAGACATCTCACAGCTTCCGACTGCTGGAGGATTAGTTGCGCCTTTCTTGGCGTCATGTTGGCTTAAATTTCATTGGAACCTGGAGTTTGAGATGTTGGCTTGATTGCAACTTCCAATGTAGAGATGTATGATGTGGTGTTTTTTTTTCAAAACCATGATTCCAGTCACCACCAAGACGGGAAAATTTTGGACCGTTACTTCTATTGGCATCCTGGGAGGGTAAGGGATTCTTTGGAGCCCCGAGGCCAAACGACGCAAAGAGCTGCGCAGATGCGCGCTGCAATCGCGGCTTGGTACGATTTGGTTTGATGGAAAGTCTGCGGTAGTTTGACATGTAGATTTTGAAAGTTCATTTTTATCCTTGTGATTGAACATTTCCTATGAAGTTTTGTTCTTCAACATTTCTTCTATCAGAAGCCCTGCACAGGTTGTTCTGGAAATTTGAAAGCATCAGTGGATTCTCAAGGTGCAACTTGTGCCACAGTGATCGTTGAGAAGTTGAGACTGCCTTAAGTTGGACAGGAATGCACACTTCCGAATCGATTGTGGAACTTCTTCTAAGTCTCTTTTTGGAACTCAACTTTTCATTTCATGTGACTTGCAACGATCGACCTTGAAGACTTTGAAGAAAAGTTCTGGAGGTTTTACCGTTTTGCCAACACTTTAATGAAACGATGTCTGAAAAGTCTGAGCAACCCGGCAACCCGGCAACTGAGGTGGCTTCTGCGGTCTTGTTTGTTCTGTGGAGCATTGCAGCAGCAATGTGGTAGCAGTCACTTTGACTTACGGAAAGATTGAATGAAATGCCGTGCTTTTTTGATGATACACAAGAAAAAGACCCCAAACATGGGACCATCTGAATTTTACGGGCATTTCGCAACTGTATGCATATATACACATGTATACTGTATAAGTGTACGTATATTAAATATACATGCATGATAATTATATAGATGATTTTATGAGTTTGCATGGTTTTTTCATATCTGGCTTTGGGTGCTTCTAAGATACTATGCGCTCTATGGATTCTAAATATCACACAATCCAGGGCCTACACGCTAGACTTTGACACCCAAGCAAACCCAGGGACGTGGAGCTTCAAACTGCAGCCAATGGAGGTAGCAATGGGTTGAAACGATGTGAAATTTGGCTCAAGCTTTGGGATGATCTCACAGCATCCCGGCCTTGTTTGACCAGGCAGCCATGTCCTCGTTGTGAAGAAGGATGGGAGTTCCAGTAAGTGGCCTCAGAGTGACAAATGGTGCAAAATTATGTCTTTCAACTTTGAACCTTCACATTGCACCATTCCAAGATCGTGCCACCCATGTGGCTCGCAGCTAGTGGCTCGCAGTGTCAAACACTTGCTACCTCAAGTAGGAAGTGAAGCAATCACGTGCTATGTTTTTTGGCAACAATAGGCAGCGGTGATTTTTGGATGATCATCATCGGCAGAGAGAAGACACAAAATACTGACTTGAAAATTGTTGCAACTCCCCTGCAAATGTGCAAGTCCCTTTTGATACTTAGGTACTAAGATTTGATTGACGTTTAGCATGCAGCTCATCATAGCCTTGAATTCAAAGTAGAACCCTAAGTAGGACGCTCTTGAAATAGTCACAGGTCCTTGGAAGTAGCTTAACTTAGGACGTTCTTTTGCAGGCATATTTACCATACCCATACTTTTAGTTTGGATCTGG
Source organism: Breviolum minutum Mf 1.05b.01 (assembly GCA_000507305.1). NCBI lineage: Eukaryota > Dinophyceae > Suessiales > Symbiodiniaceae > Breviolum > Breviolum minutum. Next base: position 13,312 of record DF242795.1, on the reverse strand, counting down.
ACCATGCTGAATCCTTACCTTGTTCCGCATGGCCTTTCAGAATTTCAGGTGCGCTTCGGGTCAAGACGGGGAGCGCTCGTTGCTTCTTGGCTGCCGCAGGTGAAGCCTGTGCACATCAAGCCCCACGTGCCGCGACATAGCCAAAGCGGTAGCCAAAACCCGTGTCGCATGGCAGGTGTGGCCAACTCGGGATTTTGATGAGATGTCGCAAAATGTAGGAAAGTGACAGGGGAAAATGCACATGATGTTTCTCTCTCACACTCTTCACACACTGGTAACGCCAGGCAATATAAATATCAATGGGATTAAGGTCATATGACTTTGGTAAGATTGCTCAGGTGATGGGACCCCTGCCTTCTTCGCGCACGATTAATAGGCAAAATACTTTTTAATTCTTTATCTGTTGCTACTGCTCTGAGTCTTTGTTCGTTTGTCCTATTTCCCTATTATACTCATGAAAGGCCTTTATCTTGAACTTCTTCAAGAGGATAGACTTTATTCTGCACGTTCTGTGTCCACACGCACGCAAACATCACACACAGAGGTGACATAGAGATAGTGTTAAACGACATAGATCTTTTTGAAAGAAAAGTGTACAGATCAGACGGACATGTTTATTCCATGATGCCGCATGAAGATGATGACAAATATGAAAAGGTGTGTATATATGTACATATGTTGTGTATGTATAAATAAGATGTATCACTCCATGTCAACACGGAAGGCGCCGCTGTCGCAGCCGTTGCGGTTGGGGCGATGAGCCACCCCAGGCGGTGTGCAACCAAGGCCCATAGAATTTGCGTAGAGATCCGGCAAAAATGATATGGATTCAGAAAGGGATATGGTATTAATATGGTATGGACATGATGTCATATATAGATATTCTGAAATTCTGACGCTTCTCGATATATCATGCACACGATTTTGCGAAGACATACCCACACATGCATTTTACGTTTTTGGAATGAATTCCAAAGGTGACATGGATGCTTGCCAGCAACAACATCCATACGCACGCACGTACGTAGGTACATCTGTATGTACATCTGTACGTGGTAATAAATTAGATCTCCATATTGTGCCATTGAAAAAGGGGGGTTCACCAAAATCTGTCTTCATGTTCCGAGTCGTATGGCTGCAAGGCGTCGTTTTCTTTTTTCTGCAGGCGCAACAAGCGTGGTCGGTTCGCCCACCACGATGGCTTGATCGGGGCGCTTTTGAGAGCATGACGCCGAAGAAGCTTACCACGTTCAAAGCCAAGCAAGTTGAAACGTTGAGCATCTTTCGGCAACATGCCAAGACAGGTAGCTGGGAGAAACTTCACCAAGATCACTTTGATTGGTGGATGTTTCCTATTGATGATGGCTCCAAAGATGAGTTCAATATATGTAGTGAAGAGGATGTGACAACCTTACGTGGCGATGCAGAGTGGTTGAAAGGTTATCATGAAGCCTTGAGATTGGCAGCAGCTGCTTGGGGCTGGGACCTTACCAAGGCACGTCGAATTGAGCCGCCAGAGACGGGTATGGCTTGGACTTTTCGGGATGTTCGTTTGGCCAAGATGTGCCGAAGCCTTTATCTATTCGAAGAGACAGAACGACTGGATTCGCTACAAACATTTGCCAGGGACTTACAGAAAAAAGAAAAGAAAGGCGACGAAGGATTTTTCTACAACACCATTTGCCTCGATGAATTGTTGTATTTCCAACTTCCACGGAGGACATTGGATGATTGAAACAGCCCGGTGTTGCATCAACTCATCCTTGTTACAGCTTGTTAAACACAGGAACAGCTGAGAAAACTCAACTGAGAGCCTGGTAGTCCAATCTGTGGTGAATCTCAACGTATAATTTCGAGCGATTCTACGTCCTCAAAAAGCATTCTTGCGCGATTCTTGTGGGTAATTTTTTTCTGTTTAGAAGGTCAGACTATAGTTCAATATCATTGACCCATTTTTTTCAAAAGAACATTGCTGATTTGAACTCCATCGTTGTCTTTCGGTAAAGAACCGGCAATTTTGAGCTGGAAACAAAGGCTTCTCCAAACTGCTGTGAGCCCCTCCCACATTTCAGAGTGGTATTTGAGATCAGTGTAACTTCTGCTTTGCCATGCCCTTGGGGTGGGCGTTTGCTTAGTTTTTGCCATGACAACTAATCTTGAAGGAATGATGGACATGTAAGATCACAAAGACACCCCCCAGCGAGACATGTCACTTTTGGGGCTTCCTTGCAAAAAAGTTTAAGGTGGTTTGCCCTCATATCATTCATCTTCCCAAGACTAAATGTTCATATATTTTCCCCGCAGGGGGACCACCGTGACACGCCTCCGCAGCCAGCTTGATCTCCCGTTCAAGAAGACAAAGGTACCAATTCATTTTCCAAAGATAAGACGCAGATCTAAATGGCTGGTTTCAGTCCTTTGCTTCCTCCAGCCCCTCATGTGTACGACTCATGCTGTTGCTGGCCATTTCCAGGGATCTTTTCTCTGTTGCAAGACTGGAAATCGAGAAGTCTAGAAACATCTATAGAAACTCAAACCTGTCAAGAAAGCATCCCTCTTTTTGAGAACATCCAACTTAACATTACTTTAAGCAGATGTTTCTGGTTTTCATCGGCTGATTTTCTGGGACATCTTGGGACCAAAAAAGACCTACATGGGCTCCACCTTGGGCGATATGTCCAAAAAGGCCAAAGGTCCTGGAGCTGTCTCAGTGGAATCCCTAAAGGCACAACTGGAGGCCCTAATTGGCGAAGGGGCGAAGGTGGTTTTTGGATGGCAATGGCCGCATGGCAATGGCTGAAAAACAAAAATCTGTCCCATTTGGATGTTTTTTTTGTTTTGTGGTGTTTTTTCGTAGAGGAAAATCACAACGGTTTGGTGGAAAGAGATGGTTTTCATATTTTTTTTTGGAGTCCCAAAACTTGAACATGGAGACTGTCTGCAAGTCTGGAAGTGTTTTTTTTGCTTTGCCCTTCAAGCATCATGACATGAAGGTTGCATGGTTGGATAGTGGTTGGATGTATTGTTTGTATACCTTTTCCCAGTCATTGCTGTCAGGGTACAGAGGTTTTGGCCAAGCTACCAGATGGTGGGGGATCCCAAAAAAACATCGCCAAGCCAAACGGTTAGAACAGCACCATCGGCAAGGCTTGGATACCTTTATTTGCACCCATCATGGCCACTTCCATGCTGACGAGGCACAACCAAACATGACTCAGTGCATGTTTTGTATAGCATTTTGTGGTGTTTTTGTTTCTTTTTGGTAGCAAGATTTTCCACCAGGACTTGGACTGGATCTTTTTTTCCTTGAAACGTTTTTTTTTTGGTGCGGCGGAGACCGAGAGCAGGTCATGGCTTGTGTCATGCTGAAATGTCTGGATGCCGAGTTGCGGTTGCCCCGCTTGCCTCAATAAGCTGATCAGCTTGTATTTTCATTGAAACCCCGGTAAAACACATGGAAACATTCCGGAAGGATCATTGGATGAAGAGGCAGATTCTTGAAAAACTGCATCATTTTTCTGTTTTTTTCCTATTTTTTTGTTGGGTGAACACCGAGACTCAACGGATCGAAGTCAAAGGGCTCCAATGTCCTGAGGTCTTGATGAATTTCAAGGTCTCCCGATTTTGCGAACACGAGAGGCACAGGAAATCGACAAGGCGAACTCTGTGGCAACAGAATTGGATTGTTCAGTGATGTTTGGAATATAAATTCAATCCAACCAATGCCAGATGCAAAAAAAAACCAGGTACAAAGGAGTGAAGATGGCATTTCAATTTGGGTTGATTGATGATGTGCTTCCTTGCGTTTCAACAACTCTCTCGGTAGCTGCGAGGCGACCATTGTGGTGGATGTGGGTGGTACCTATGAGCCGGAGAAACAGCGTTTTGATCACCATCAAAAGAGCTTCACTGAGACATACTCGGAGGTGAGCCGCAATCCATTTGGTATGGACCGGCTGTGAACAACAGCAGTTTTCGACCAAAAACATCGCTGAAACTAACAGCTCGCCCCTGAAAGTCAATGGTCCGAAGATATACTTGTAATTTCCTTTTGGATGCCCAGTTTTCAGGGGTTGTCTCTTTTGTGAATCACGACACTTCAGCACATGACACTTTAGATGATGACACATCCGCGGCCATAGTGGGCCCATTTGTAGCCAATAGCACGGGTTGGAAAAAGGAGCAGCTATGGCTGCATGCGTTTGATGCTTTAGTGACCGCAAGATTGAGAAGAGGAATTGGTGCCGCGGAGCTGATTGCGATCAGGACCTTTGGCAAGCAGCGGCAGCATGGAAAGCAAAGATGATAGCTCGAAGAACTTTGTGCCGCAATGGGATGGCAAACCAGAGACCTTCTCGCACTTCATAGTGGAATGCAAGTGGGCCTTGCAGTCAAGCAAGGTAAGTGACAGGCCTTTGCTGGCGGCAAGGATCGTCCGTCGAGCATTGCAGTCACCACATAGCGCCATTGTCCAGCTCATGTACAAGTTGCGCCCTGAAGAGTTCCGAAGTGAGAAAGATGTGAGCAAGCTCATCAAGTACCTGGAGGAGTCGCCTTTGAACCGGCAGCCATTGCCGGATGCTGGATCGAAGATTGGAGGATACTACAGGCGCCTCCATCGGAAAGGGCACGAAAGTGTCAACAGCTTTCTTATCCGTGAGGATAAGACCCATGATGATATGCTGAGGGCACTTCAACGTCTACTACGTGACAAAGAACTGGACTTTGAGGGCTACGACATGGACCTGGAGCAACTTCGCAGCTTCTGTGGTTTTAAGCCTGGGGCTAGCGTCTACTTTGGTGATGATGGTGATGGAGAAGAAACAGAACAAGAAGGCCAAACCGATGGGGAGTCACGGACTGAAACACCCCGTGGATCCCAAGGCAGACCTTTCTCTACTTCCAAGGGCTCTGGCAAGAGTAGCTCTGGCAAGACTTCGTCAGCAGCTTCAGCATCGGAGGATGCGGTGGACAATCGCCGGGGCAAGGACATCTTGGAGAGGTTAATGGAGAAGGGGCTGATGCCCTTGGCGGCGTTGGACGTCATCAGGGGATGGCTTCTTTTGGAAATGACCGTTTCCAATGAAGAAGAGAGGAGGCTGATCAAGGCGGCCACCCGCAACAAGCTGTCCTATGCAGAGATCAGGTCAGCGCTTTTAGCAATGTTTGAAGATCGTGGTGGCGGCAAAGGAAAGAACTTCAACCAGCGACACCTCTACTACCAGGAGTTTGAACCAGAGCATGTCGAACAGTATGACGAGGCGTTCTACTATGAGGGCGGCTACCCCGAGTCCGACTATGCCTACTACGAGGAGTATGACCAGTACCAGGCTGACTGGGGAGACTCGTGGGAGGAACATGGAGAAGAAGAACAATGGCAAGAAGATCCCATGGAAGACGAGACCGTCCTTCGTTTGCAAGAGGAGGTCGAAGAGATTCAGAAGCAGAAGAGCGAGCTTGATTCGATGCTGGCCGAGACTGACCGCAACTTGGTGGAGGCCAGAAAGGCAGTTGCAGCAGCTGCCAAAGACAGAGGCTGGGCAGGAACAGTTCAGCAGAAGCAGCCGAGAGCTACTTCCACCTTTCCGTTCAAAGGAAAGAGCAAAGCACCTAAGGGTGCCGGGAGCAAAGGTGCACCCAAGGGCAAGTATGGTCCTCCAATGGATCATCATTGGATCAACAAAGGAAAGGGCAAAGGCAAGTCTGGCTTTCACAAGGGCAAGTTCGGTGGCAAGGGCAAGTCTGGTGGATTTGGCAGCCACTCCAACTACTACACGTGCAACGCCTTTGACATTGAGGATGAAGACTTGTGGTTCAATCCAGCTTCAGAAGAACCATTCAGCTCCACTTCTGAGAGAAAGATGAGTGCAACTGAATCTTTGGTGGACACCGGAGCCACTGCTACAGCTGGCGGCAAGAAGGCAGTCAGTGATTTGTGTAAAGCAGTAGTTGCAGCCCGACCGGATGTGAAGCTGGACGTCTTCCCAAGCGCTCGACCATGGTTTCGCTTCGGCAACGGGAGATGGGGCAGAGCTCTCTATAAAGTAACACTATACGGGACCTCACCACCAAAACTTCAGTTTCTCTTTATGCACTACCAGCAGTGGGCATCCCGGTGTTGATGGGTATGAGAGAGCTCAATGATTTGCAAGCTATCCTGAATTGTCCTACGGGTCGTTGTTTGATTATGGGGAACCCCGTCACCTTGGAAAGAAACCACAAGAATCACCTCATTGTCGATTTCTTGAAGCATGTGTTTGTGCCAACGGTCAGTCAACAACAACATGAGCCCAATACAGTTTTGTCGAGAACCTCAACCAAAGATAGGACTGGAACCAACAATACTACTCGAAGAGTCAGTTTTTCCCCAAGTTCTTACGTTGAGGAGTCTCATTGCCTTGAGTTGTTTCCTTTTGAGATATCTTTGAGTTGTGAAGCAGAAGGTGAGAAGTCACAGGTAAGAGAGGTGAGTCTTCAAGATCATGGACTTGTCATGGAGCACATGGGCATTGATCCAAAACAATTGGCATTCCTTTCGGGTCAACTACCTGCAGAAGGAACAGGTGATTTCGACCGCCCCTCGACTCCATCCTGTGACCCTCATGGCGGCCGAGTCTTCCCTCAAGGACGACATTCGTCAGATCGTCCGAGAGGCAGTCCAAGAAGAACTTCAAGCAAGCCAAGTGAAACCTCTGGCCAAGGGCAAGAGCAAAGTTGGCAAGCACAAGACCGAGTTCGACTACACGAGGAAGGCAGAAGGATCCAAGACCGATCCACGGTGGTCGAAGACAACATGGCCTTGCTTCGGAGTTCATCAGGCCAAGACCGGAGCCAACCGGTTCGGGCTGTGGGAAGAGTGTGCCCGGTGCGGCATGAGGATGAGCTACACACCAGCTGTGAACGCACCTGCACAAGCGACTCACATAGATCACCCGACCAATGTGGTCGAAGCCCTCAACCGCCTTCGGACCAACGGTTGGGAGGAGAACGAGATCTCGGGCACCCAGGTGAAGGCTATGATCACCGTGGTGGCCAAGGAGTTCCAGCTGACCAAGCCAAAGGGTCAGAAAGGATATCCCAAAGACAACAAGGGAGATCTGAACAGCAAGAGCGTGGCAGCTGGGGCAAAGCCGAAAGCCGAGACCAAGAAGAAGAAGAAGGATGCAACTGGGCAGGACACTATGGAGGAAGTCAGCAGCTCGGAGGAGCAATCTCCAGGCAAGGAGAGCTGGCAACAGGTCGATCCATGACCAACTATGAAGAAGAGCCTCTAGGGGAGGCCACACGTCAACAGTTGTTGGCGAGCACTACGGAATTCAATGTAGGCTCAACAGTTCGAGCCTTGCAGGACTTTGCAAAACCTTTTCTATGTTGGGAAGTTTGCTGCAGAGCCAACTCCCTTTTGACATCAACCCTTCAACGAGAGGGCCTCGCTGCGGACAGAAAGACTTTGGACACCGGCTATGACTTAGACAAGAAAGACCACATTCAGAGACTTGAGGAGGAAGCTTGGAAGAGGACTCCAAGCAAAGCATGGTTCTCTTTGGTGTGCACTGCTGTCACACTGATTCAGAATCTCAACCAGCGGGACTACAAGCAGGTTGAGGATCTGAGGAAGAAGAGACAGAAGTGCAGGAAGCAACTGAGAGGAGCCATAGCCATCATCTGGGCTATTCTTCAGGCTTCGTCTGGTGCAAGCCATTTCTACTTTGAGTGGCCGAAGAATGCCTATCATGGATGGCAACTACCTGAGATGAGGCTTTTCATCCAGCAGTTTGAGAAGACCTATGGCAAGCTCTACTTCGTCCAGATCGACGGGTGCATGCATGGGATGGTGAGCCCCGACCAGTGGCCCATCCAAAAGAGCTGGCAGATCATGACCAATGACAAGGAGTTTGCTGACCGCTGTTACCTCAAGTGTGACGGTTCTCATCAACATCGTCCTGGAGGCATGGTTGGCATGGGCAGCTCAGCAGTTCATCAAACCGGCTTCTATCCCCCAAGCATGGTCAATGCCATTGTGAAATGTTGGAAGTCCCAACTTCATCGTGGCAATCACTTCAACATGAAGGAGGTATCCATGGCGCTTCAGCTGATGGAGAAAGTCGAGACTGGAGGATGAGCAGGTCCCGAAGTCCGACGAAGTTACTGCGGATGACGAGGTCTCACAGTCGAATGCAGTTGCTAAGAATAAGCAGGTCCTAAAGAACAAGCGGTACATCACAGACAAGAAGCAGCAGGATCATGCCTGGTCTCTACTACATCGTCTACATCGAGCTGCAGGGCACCCAGCAAACCGAGCATTAGCCAGGCTATGTCAAGATCGTGGCATGCCTCCATGGCTGGTGCAGATGGCTCAGGATCTCAGGTGCCAAGCTTGTGAGGAGACGAAGAAAGGAGGACAGATGACACTGCCTGTGTCTGTGGGAGAGAAACCTGTACCGTGGCAAGTTCTTGGCCTTGACGTTTTCGAGCTTGTCTTCCAGAAGCAGAAGACAAAAGCCCGCTTTCTTCTCATGACTTGCCTGGTAATGAGACTGACAAGTGTTCAACTACTTTGGCAAGGAGATATCAACCAAATTGGCACTGACTCAGGTGAGAAAATGGTTCATGCCTTCACTGAGGGATGGCTACTACATCGTCCTCGTCCTGAATGGTGTTTGGTGGACCCTCAGACAGGTTTGAGCAAAGGAGCTTTCCCCTCTTTCTGCCATTCTGCTGGAATTGGTGTGGCAGTTACTCCGGGAGAAGCCCATTGGCAACATGGTGCAACTGAGTCAATGGTCAAGTCAATCAAAGCAACTATGAGAAGGATCAGAAATGAAAGACCTCAATTAGCTCCAAAACTGGTTGGTGCTCTAGCCAGTCTGGCTGAGAACCATACTGACAAGGTGAAGGGCTATACTCCAGTGCAGTGGGCTTATGGCTCTGATTGCAGCCAGTGGCATGCCGAGAATGACCCCTTGGAGGTGAACAAACAACACTCTTTGTCCACTTCTGAGTTTTGGCAGCTTCAGAGGAATCGAGAACGAGCAGAGCAAATTCATCGAGAAGAACTTGCCAAACAACGAATTGTGCGGCTCAACAATGCAGCACCACGGCCAACATCAGCATATGCCGTGGGAGACTGGGTCTGTGTTTGGCGGAAGTCCACAATACGGGCTAGGAGGAAAGCTGAAGATCCCGAGCCCAGGTTTTTGGGTCCTGGGAGAGTGGCAATGATTGAGCCTGCAGTGATGCCTGAAGGAAAGGCATCAGTGATTTGGGTGCTTATGGGCACATCAGTTTGGAGGTGTGCACCTGAGCAGTTGCGGCCTGCGACTGAGCAAGAGATTGTGATGGAGACGATCAAGATGGGCGACACTATATCACTGCCTATGACTGATCTCATCCGAAGGTTGCATTCGACAGTGGATGTGACCAAAGAACCACGTTTTGATCCTGAACAAGACCTACTACCAGAGGATCCAGCACCCGCCGGTGCAGCATCTGGGTCACACAATCTTGCTTCACAGCCTTCGACACCACAGGAGGCTGAAGAGAGACAGAAGAGAGTGCACGAGGAGGTGGATAGATGGAATCAACTTGAGTCCATCAACAAGGCTAGGAGAACCGAAGGGTTGTCCCCTTTGACAACTCTGCCACAGCATTTGCAGCAAGATGTCTGGGAACACCGAGTAGAAGAAGGAAAGCTCATTAGACACCATCGACAAGCCCGGTGGACTATGTTTGTTCCCAGTGAGAGCAATGACTGCCCAGTGGAACTTCGTGACATCTTGGGTGACAGAGTGACCCAATGGTGGGATGGCAAAACCGGTGGCAACTACAGAGATGACTGGAAGAAGTGTGTCGAACCAAGACACGCTTTTGCCCATGAATGGAAAGGCCACACTGAGTTCAAAGTGAGAAGGCCTATGAAGAAGAGAAAAGAGCCTGAGAGATACTCCATCGCTCAGGACAGTGATGCTGACATTGAAGGAAAAGCTGAGGCAGATGATGAAGCCGAGGACAGCCTCAACATGACCTACCTCAATCAGTTCTCTACTCAACAATCACTTCAAGATCCAACTTCCTTTTCGACATCAACTTCATTTCCATTTCAATCTCAACATTCTTCCTCACCACACCAACTTTACCAACTTCCACTTGAACCAGAACTGGATGAAGAAACTCAGGAAGCAATCCTGATGAAGATTCAGCAGTTGGAGTCGGTTCTCCAACATGAGAAAGAGGAGCAGTTCCGGCAAGAGATAGATGAAGCAGCTGACTCCGAGAAGCAGTTTCTCAATGTGATGATGACTTCGACCGGGGTCATCGGTGCTGATGAAGCCTGCTTTGTGGAGTTCACCATTGACAACATGAAGAGCTTTGTGGCGGACCACTATGCCTATGTCAATGAGATGCTCAAGGGACCTTCCAAGGAGGTCAACTTTAGAAGGCTGGAACCGCATCATCAGAAGCTGATGCAAGAAGCTATGGCAAGGGAAGTTTCTGAAGTACTTCGCTCGCAGACTTTGAGGGCACTATCTGATGAAGTACCTGAACAAGTTCTGAAGGAGCGGTGCTTGCCTATGAGATGGATTTTGACATGGAAGCCGCTGTCTGACTATGAAGCTCCACCAGCAGATCCCAAAGAACCCACAGTGCTTCGTGAAGATGGACTAGCCAAAGCGAAGGCTAGAGTGGTGTTGATTGGCTATAAGCATCCCGACCTTGCTAGACGTGATGCTAGGACTGGCCAACCACAACTGAAGACTTCGTCTCCAACTCTTTCACGACTTGGAAGGCAACATCTACTACAAGCTGCAGCCCTGGATGAACATTCCATCGAGTCAGCGGATGCCAAGTCGGCATTTCCACAAGCTGATGAAGGAATTGGCACTGAGGAGATCTATACCAAGGGAGTTCCAGAGCTCAGCCATGCACTGGGGATCAGCCCTGGTGAAGCTATGCAGGTGACGGGTGCAATCTATGGGTTGACCAATGCACCTCGCATCTTTTGGAGAGATGCTGATGCTAAGATGAGGAAGATAGGAGGAGTTCCCCATGCACTAGACAAGTGCATTTGGCTTTTCTTTAGCAGCAGTGGTGAAGTTTGTGGACGAGTCGGTTCACATGTCGATGATTTCTTGATAGCTGGCAATTCAGCTAACAAGGAGTGGATGGCATATCGTCAGAAGATCAAGGACATGTACAAGTGGAGTCCTTGGCAAGCTGGAAGCTTTACTTTTGCAGGTGTGGAGCTGAAGCAAACACGTGACTTCAACATCTACCTCACCCAGGAGACCTTCTGCAATGCTCTGAGGCCGATTACTATAGAAGGAGAAGGCACCCGGCCTTTACTGGATTCACTTTCGCCATCGGAGGTGAGTCAATGCAGAGGACTAGCAATGAAGGCTCAGTGGAGAGCCATTCAGAGTGCACCGCAATACTGTGCACGGATTGGCCTACTATCTTCATCATTGTCGAGTCCTACGGTGAAGGATCTACGTGAGGCGAACTCTATTATGCGTGAGCTTCGCAAGACTGCAAAGGAAGACATGGTGTTTCATGCCTTCAACTATGGAAGAGCAGTTCGTCTGAAGTGGAACGAGCTGATTGGCCTGCATTTTGGAGATGCTGGCTTGAACAACCGACCTTGTGGTGGTTCAACTGGTGGCTATGTGACTGGCTTTGCAGATCCTAGCATACTGCAAGGCGTGGAGGCAAAGGTTACCATACTGGACTGGAGGTCGTGGCGTTTAGATCGACCATCCAAAGGAAGCAATGGCGCTGAAGGACAAGCCATCTATGACACAGAGGACAAAGGATGGAAGAACAGACTGTTCTGGGCTATCCTCAACGGCGAGAAGCTGACCCGTTCGAACAGCAATGAGTTGGCGTCCAAGATGGAGAGCTTACTCATCATGGACAGTCGTGGTTGCTATGACGCGATCACTACGAGTGATTCAGTGCTGCTGGGAATGAACAATGCCCGTACTGGCGTGGAGATGCTACACGTACAGCGGGGCACAAATGATGCCAGCAGGTGCTATCCAACATGGGTGCCAGGGGATATGAATCTGGCCGACAGCCTGACAAAGGCGACCTATGAATCCTTTAAAGTGATGGCACTTTATCACACCAAGAAAAGTTGGGTGGTTCGTTTCAATCAAGAATTTGTGAGTGCTCGTAAACAGCAACGCCTGAGGCGTGCTAAGGAGCTTGAAAACTCCAAAACGATGACTCCTGTTTTTAGAATGTGGCCTGAAGAAAGCCTTGACGCCTTACAAGACAGCTTGTTTGGCCTTGAAGATGCTTTCCCGTCTAGGTGCTGAAGTTCGAAAGGATGTTGCTTTCGTGTCTCTTTTGTGAATCACGACACTTCAGCACATGACACTTTAGATGATGACACATCCGCGGCCATAGTGGGCCCATTTGTAGCCAATAGCACGGGTTGGAAAAAGGAGCAGCTATGGCTGCATGCGTTTGATGCTTTAGTGACCGCAAGATTGAGAAGAGGAAGGGGTTATATATGTTAGTTTCAGGGAGGTAGCAGGGTAACACACTTGTTTGATTTGTACCCAAACATCAGGTACAACATGTGAGAAATCCTACACACCTTGTGAGGCCTACAGTGGCATCAAACTATCCAGCGCAGGATTAGTTTTCAAGCATTTTGGTCACAAGGTGGGTCTTATGGTCTTGGTGTTTCCAAATTGTGGATCATGCGTTTCTTTGTTGAGTATCGATTCACTAAGCATGTTAGGTCCATGACACTTTGAGACCTTGATTATTGATCAATTTTGCCAGGTTGTTGAGGCGCTTTGTGGCCCGTTGGATGAGAAATCCAAGGTGTGCGCTGAAAAAACGAGACCTCAAAAGTAGACGTTTGAAAGGTTATTGGTGAAGATGCTGAAGCTTGCAAGCTGTAACCGGCAACTCCCAGTTCTTGCTTCCATTTGTTGCTTTAGTCATGTGAAGATTGAACAAAAAACTGCCACCAGATAGTAGATTCGTCGATACGTGTTCAGGCGGCCATTTTGGCCAAGACCTATGATAGCTTGATCCGCGAATTGGATGCCTTGGACAATGGGGTTCAGGCATGGGGGATTCCAATGGTCCGAGTTGAAGTATCTGAGATTGATGTCAATTAGACTTGGAAGTATTGGATTTTGTATGGAAAATTTGCTGCGGAAAGAAATGCCTCCGTTTTTGAATCGCAGGTGGCGGATGAGCCGCGGTATCGCTTTGTGACGCATTTGGGTGCTCGGGTGGGACGCTTAAATCCCAGCTGGCAGGCAGGGAAAAAAATACATAAACATTCGTTGTG
>DF242794.1:25026-51017 GCA_000507305.1 Breviolum minutum Mf 1.05b.01 | reverse complement strand
TATTCTTCGGGCATAAGACTTGGAAGTTCTTGGAAGATTGAATCAGATCAATCAGATCATTGAATTGAATCAACAAATATGACTCGACACACCAACACAAACTAAAACTAAGTCTAAGTCTAAGTCTAAGTCAACAAATGATGTACCCATGGGCAGTCCATGTCATTCTAGACACGCCCCCCAGGGGCGCCCCCGATTTAGCGACCGATTTAGCGACCGATTCAGGCGTTAGCGAGCGATTTAGCGAGCGATTCAGGCACTAAGTTTTGTTCCAGCTGCAAGGTTCAACTGGATGATATTCTTCGGACATAAGACTTTGAAGATTGAATCAGATCAATCAGATCATTGACACACCAACAATACCAATACTGACAGTTACTAACAACTAATTCAACAAATGATGTACCCTACCCATGTACCATGTACCCTACCCATGTACCCTACGCATGTACCATGTACCCGTCCCATGCCCCCAAAACATGCCCCAAATTAGCGACTGATATTTATATGATTAGCAAGCAAATCAGCTGCTAATCTTATATAAATAAGCCGCTAATTTGGGGCATGTTTTGGGGGCATACTTAGGGGTAAGGTGCGGTGGCAGGGTACGCTTCTGGGGTACATATCAAGGTGCAATGCAGATGTACATATCGTGAGAACAGTACGGTGACACCACATAGGTGCAGCAAACAGTGCATGTATTTGCAGGCAATAGTTTCCAAGACTAATATGACCAAGACTCAAACTTAAAAAGATTTGTCATAGGCCTTTCGTTGATGACCTTTCAATTTTGAACTCCATGTTTTCAAGTTGTGCCAGCTCCACTGTCATGGTTGTGGACAAAGACTTTGCAAGATCAGATTAATGATTCATAAATGATGACAGATGATGAAATCAAATGATAAAATTTTATAAAAATAAAAATAATCCTAAACCCTAAACCCTAAACCCTAAACCCCTCACCACTCGGGGTGTCGCAATTCACTTTAGACTGCCCGGGGTCTGGGGTTCAGAGCTTGATAATGCACATGCACCACGGGAAAGGGCCGGGTACATAGGGGGATCAGCTGTACTGCAGGTGGCAGACCTTGGGGGGTACCTTGTGCACTTTGACGGGCAATTACTTGTGCAGTGCGCAGACTATTGTGACACTTCCTGTTTTGGTCCTTGGTGGAATTCCGAATAAATTCAAAGTAAGACAGTGGTTTGATAGTACATTGTACCTTGCAGATGCCATGCCAATGAACTGACTCGAAGTTTGTCGATGCGTCGATGATGCTGAATCCCCATGTACAATACACATACAGCCGTACAATACAGTTGCAGTCACAGTTGCAGTTACCCTGTTACTGTTACCCTACATTCTACATTGCATTGAGGCAATACGGAAGCATGGCCGCCTTGGATAAGTCCCTGGATGCCGATCCTGGTTTGTCCCACGAGTTTCTCCAGAAGACAGAGCAGTTGCTTCGCCTCAAGCATGAGAACCCGAATGTCAGATTGAAAGACCAGTTGAAGGAAACTGTGGCTGTGAATGAAGCCGAGACCTGTGGCATTCGCGCACCCAAAAAAAGTTTCATGATGCTCAGCGAATACGAAAAGCGCCATGGCAAGGCCCGACCGGAGCAGGTGAAGACAATAGTGTGGAAGGGCGAACGGATACAGGGCGTCGACGTCCAAAGAGCTGAAGATGCCACTCGGCGATGACTGTCAGCGCATTCAATGTCAGGTCATTCCATCTCCAGCTATTAGCATCAGCAGAATCAGCAAATCAATCAATAGTCAAGTCACATTCCATTTCAAACTTCAGATTTCAGATGCAATATGATGCAATGATGCAACCTCTTTTATGATAGCTGCACCAATGATTCTGGATCATTTCAAGTTTCTTGGAATATACTCACCACAAAGAGTTCAAGAGTCAAGAGTTAATCATCAAGAGTCGAGCGTCTGAGCTAAGAGTCAAAGGCTACGGCTAAGAGGCTGAGAGGGTAAGACTGCTAAGAGGCTAAGAGTCTAAGGCTAAGCGTCAGCGTTTCACTGATTGAATTGTGACTTGTGAGTTGTGACCCTATTAGGTCAATCATGGTGATGCAACTCCTTGACATAGAATGTTTAGTCGGGTCTTGCGCAATTCAGGTTGGCATCTTCGACTACATCGATGACAGCACGCAAACGTTGTCCAGGAATACTCAACTCAACGATGAGGAGATATCGCTGAACAACAACAACATCTACAACCAAGCTTCCAAGCAACTTGCGCAGGCACAGGCGTCCTCCTCACAGGCGGTGATTCTTTCAACGACACCATCAGGCAATGTCACCAATAGTCAGACTCAGCAGAATGGGAACTTGGGTGAGGAAGATGATGAGTCAGAGGTCCGCCAAAGGGAAACAATTTGCAGACGTATTTTGAAGTGTTGCATTGAAATTGAAATGAGAGTTTCCAGAAATGGCATGTGGAATGGGCGTTGTACCAAATTATTACCACAAGAATGTTGCATTTCCTTGAGTCATACCTTGGACCTGAATCATGCTCCCGAATCATACCGGTGACTCCGGTGACAATCTCACCAGAAAGCATTCCAGGATGTGCATTGTTTTGAAAGTATTTGACAAAGCCACAGCTCACAGCTCCATTTTCCGATTCCGATTCCTATTTTTCCCGAAACAGTTGCACGCCCGAATCATACCCCGAATCAAGACCTAAAGGTCCGAAACATACATCGAATACTACCCTTTGATGCAACACACTTTGCTGATGATTTACTAATTTACTAAACGTTACTTTACTATACTTACTAATACTAATACTACTTTAACTTTACTGACTTTACTTAACTTCAGAAACTTTAGACTTTAGAAGCTTTAGAATACAGAACTTGAGAGAGTCTGTTTTTGTCGTTTTTGAATTTGTAATTTTGAAATTCAAGCGAACTTGATTGATGAGCATCATTTGCATTTTGTTTTTTCTACAACTCTACAAACAGATACATGAATCACATGAATGATAAATGATAATAATTAATAATGACAATAAATTTAAATTAGATAAATTCAGACTATGACCCTGGATTGTTCCCACTGCCACACCATTCCTTGAATGCTCAAGTAGCTTGACTGATTGCTTGGTTCCACCTCCCTCCAGGACGGAGATGAAATGGATGGATTGTCCAATCAACCCTTTGCAACCCTGTTTTCAAGACTTACAAGTGCGGTTGGTGGCAATGAAGGTGCAACTCAGCAAAGCGCAGCGGTGACTCGTCAAAACAATCAAAGGATTCGTCAAAATCAAAACACTACAGGCGGCGCCAACACCAGGAACACTCGACCGAGGACTACCAGAACCGGCAACCCCACCAATGCCAATGCACCCAATGCACCCAATGCACCCAATGCACCCAATGCACCCAATGATGAGGATGATGATGATGTGCCCAACCCATCGGCAGGTGACGTGCCAGTTGATGAACAACATGTGAAGCCTGAGGTGAAGAGACGTCGCAGCAATGGTGATTCATCCACCAAGACACAGCAGCACCTGTTACCCGAGGATTTTGACGAGTTGTGTGAGGAGGATCGGCCAGTGGTGGCCCGCTTTCAGGGGATGATTGACGCATTCCGAGAATTGCAACCACCACCGGGTGACGACAACGTCTTCAATTCGTGGATCAAGGACTTTTTTTCAGTTTTGCAGGTGCAGACTGTTGCAGATTTGGTTGAAGTTTTGTGAAATGTGTCAGTTTAAAGTTTCCAGTTTCCAGTTTTGCAGGCAGTCAGAACTAGAAAGATGATAGTTGATTCAGATAGATATGTTGATCATTGATAGTAATAGTATTATGATGATAGATAGATGACTGATAGATGATAGATACATCATACATCATACAAATCGTACAACCGTACAAATCATAAAAAATCAATTCAATTCAGTGGATGAACCACTGCACATGCAATGCAGGAGCGTTTATCTGGCATGTCTGATGTCAAGAAGAACATCCAGGAAAAGGTGAAGTCTCTCAAGCGACGTCGTGGCGCTGACCCAGCTGGTTTGAAGGCGGCATTGAACAACCTTCAGGTCGGGCTGCAGGACATCGTTGATGTGCACAAGAAGCTTGGGCAGTTTGCATCGGAGGGGCGGGCGTTGTACACGGCTGTGAGAGAGCTTCCAGATGCAAAAGTAGATCCTGAAGTGTGGAAGCGAGTCTTGAAGGCTTGGTCCTACGAGGCTTGGTGCTACGAGGTGTATTTGAGACGACTATGCAATAAGACTGGTGTTGGTGCTTGTCAGTCAGATTTGATGATTTAGTAACTTTAGTAACTGTAACTTTAGTAACTTTAGTAACTTAGACTTAGACTTAGACTTAACTGTAAACTGTACACTATAAACTGTGACTGTGAACTTATGTTTTTTTTGCCAGTGGCAGTGATACTGTTACTGGCACTGTCAGAGTCACTGTAATTTTCTGATTCCGATCGCCGATACTTACTTTTACTGCTGCTTTTACTTTCTTTTCTTTGGGAATTTTGTGATGTGAGTCGAGTGTGTGCCAATACAGGAACAAACATCACAAAATCACAAACATAAACAACAACCCACAATTTTTAGGTGATGAATGATGAGATACGCAGAGAGTCCAATCTTAGCCCTCAAGACAGCAGCTCCCCGGGTGCAGCACTAGTGGTCAAAAGCCCTTGGGCAGAAATGATCTTACAGGGTCGCAAGTGTTGGGAGCTTCGCTCTCAGAAAACTCAGAAGC
Organism: Breviolum minutum Mf 1.05b.01; assembly: GCA_000507305.1. NCBI lineage: Eukaryota > Dinophyceae > Suessiales > Symbiodiniaceae > Breviolum > Breviolum minutum. The sequence goes on along the minus strand of DF242794.1, from coordinate 46,257 downwards.
GGGAGAGAATATGCATAGCACTTTCTGGGAGCAAGAAACTCTTAGGAGAAGTTGATTTGGTTGATTGCATCGAATTGGATGACCACTCGATCGAGAACAATTTTAACAAACACCAAGTTGTTGACCCAAGACACATCCTGAAGATACAGTCTCCGGCTCCGATTTATGCTTGGGTATTGCAGTCCCCGAGTCTTTACAGCTCTCCTAAAGAGTATCATCATCCAAGCGGAGCAATTACATGGGTTCAGCTCAACAAGGTGCTAGGTTCCAGTTCCAGTCCAATCATGATTTTTTAACATACAAATTACAAATAGATTAATTAATTAGATTCAAATTCATACTAACTAACTGTAACTGAACTATTGAAATTACTACTACTTAACTTTATTTAATAATTTTATTTTATTATAATTATTAAACTAGTACTAGTAACGGATTTGTTTATCAATCCAATTCATTTATTCTTATTCTCAGTTTCTGTATGACCGATACATTCCATCAATGGTCATTGCGATCCTGATGCAGTACTCGTGTAGTTAAGATTACGCTTTCCCTGTGTTGGGTGTGCAGAAGTGTTGGGTGCAGCCACCTGGACAGGTCTTGAAGTTGGCTCAGTGGGATGATTTTTTCGACGAGACCCACACGTTGGTCAAGCTTCACCTGCCGGAGACGGACTTCTTCCAGACGTTGGCAAGTCTGATGCTGCAGAAGTTGGTCAAAAGTGTCAACCCGGGCAAGGCCATCAGCCAAGAGAACATTGCTTACCTGCGCAGCTTTGCTGAGGGGCTTTCCAAGAACCACAGTCTTACTGGCAAAGGGAGCGAGCATGAAGAAGTTCTTGCTGGATTGGCCGCAGCTATGAATTTTGGTTCGGCGCCAGGCGATGAATGGGGATTGGGTACAGGAATTGAAGTCATTTGACATGTGTCATTTGTGTGTTTTGCTATGACTGTCATGTCACGTTGTGTCTATGTTATGTTATGAATGTTATGTCTGAGTCTGTTATGACAATTTATGATGATTTAAATTTAAATTAAAAATGTATCAATATTCAATATGATTCATGAATGATCATGAATGATTTAAATTTAATTATATTTATGACGTATGATTCATACTGTATGATGATGATGTATGATGTATGTATGTTATAAGTTCTGTTTTGTCCTGTTATGTTATGTTGTGTCATTATGTTATGTTACTGTTACTGTTGATGTTGCTGTTACTGTTACTGTTACTGTTCTTGTTACTGTTACTGTCACTGTCACTGTTATGTTATGTTATGCCTGCCTATGCCAATGTGCCTTTGCCTATGCCTATGTCTATGTCTATGTCTATGCCCATGTCATGTCATGTTTTGTTTGTTTGTTTGTCTGTCTGTCTGTCTGTCTGTCTGTTTCTCAGTTTGTCTGTTTGTCTGTTTGTCATAGTTTAGTTTAGTTTGTTAAGTTAAGTCAGTTAAGTTACTAGACTTTACTGTTTAGTTTAGTCTAGAGTCTAGTCTAGTTTTGGTTTAGTTTAGTTAAGATCGTGTCAAATGATCAAACTTTGACCGGACCAGTCAAAGCCCAGAATTCCGGTTCCCTCAATGGCTGAATTATTAACAACTATTGACCGACAATGAAAAGAAGTTGGTTCTTTCCACAGGACGCGTCACTGATTTCTGCAAGAGCATCGACAGCAGTGGCAGCTCTGGACATTGGGCCTTGCAAGCGTTCTCTTTCCCGCAAGGGAAAAAAATCATTGATGCCGTGCTTGACAATGCTCAGAAGAGGGAGTCCATTGCGAAGTTGCTGGAGGAGGTCGATTCCAATCTTGAGGAGTAACTTTGTCACTCCATTTATTTCGTGACGATTCCGATTCAATCCCTCAATTTTGCAATGTGTAATTTAATTGATGACAAAATGAAAATGCACATATTCGTAGCGGAATAGCGATGGACATGAATGTGATAATGCTCACAGCTCCGATTAGATAGACACGGAACGAGTTAATAGGGAAACAGGAAACATGAAAAAATCAAAATGAATGATAGTGATCTGATCACTGATCACGGATCACTGGTACTCGACTGACTCTTCTCTGATACTTATTGATCATGTTTCCCTCTTTCCCTCTTACAGTATTTAGTATTATGATGAAGTATAAGTATTATGTGAAACACTAACACAGTGAAACTGTGAAACTAGTGAAACCGTGAAACCCTTCATCCTAGCCCTAGCGATGTTTATGGCTGGTCATTACTTTCCCCTAAAATCTAGGCTGAGACATGTGGGGTCTTGTATAGCAGGGTCCAGACTCCAAAGCTTGCATAACTACTGCTTTGATCCAGTGGTCCAAAGGGATATAAATTTACCGAGTAGTTTTGAGTTCTGACTAAGTTTGTTTTCAAAGATCATATCTGGTCTGTGTCAGGAGCCAGGGTTGTTTTTTTTTTCTGTGTGTTTTTCTTCCTAAATGTAAAGCCCATGGCCTGTTGAAGACCCAAGACGTATTCAAATCAAATCCGATTGGTCCGATTTGTAGATTGATTTAGACAGATTTGATTCAGATTAGAAATTAGATTTACAATCAAGGACCCTCAATTCATTAAGTTGAACTGGAACTGAGGATTTGATTTGATCAATCCGATAAGTAAGTGGTAAAACTTTTTTGCAGGAAACTGGAAACAAGATTCATGCGTGGAGATTCATTGTGTGGATTCGGATCATGATAATCAAAAGATTATTCAATTCATGGTCAATGACATAGACTGGCATCAACCACCCTTTAGTTTCCACATGATCGAACAATTTCAAATTCAAGAGTCAAGTCAACTCAATTCAACTTTGTTCATTTTGCAGGATTTGCATTTTTAAACATGCACCATCCCCGAACAGACTGAGCAGTCTGAGCAGTGACCAAACCCTGAGATATTTCCTTTATATTGGGGAATGAACGAACATCTAACTCTAACCTAACCGGTTTGATAGGGGCTGTGGGGGATTACAACAAGCTGTAACAAGCCAATAAGCCACCCATGAATTCAGGATCAACGGATCCCTATAATTTAGTTAAGTTTACGGCGTGTACTGTTTACTCAAGTTTACTCATACATACTGTCACATGAGCCATGTTTTAAATTATTGTGTATTGAATTGAATTGAATTGTATTGTCTCATGATGTGAGGTTACATTCAAAAAGGGTTTTAGTTTTGCAGGTTTGAGCTGAAAAACGATAGGGGACGTTTTAAAAAAATGATACCCAAAAGGCCCTAAGACTCTAAGACTCTCTAAAAAATATAGGGGACGGGGACGCCCTAATTTGCGCAAAGCATACCGCCTATAGAGTAAACTTTACAATACAAGAAATATTCACCAGGCCTCACATACCAGTACTGGTAAGTTTTTTTTTTCAAGTCAGAGACTTGGGACGGTTTCTATGGAAACTCTGCTGGTGTCTCGCAGCAGTACTGACCTGCAAAGCGTTCATCCTGTGTGGGTATAGGCTTTGGCTTTTAGGCAGTATAGTATAGGGGTGAAAGATTAATCGAACCATCTACTATTAGCAGCTGGTTCCTTCCAAGGATAGCTGGAGTTAAATTTTGAATCATTGAACAGAACAGAACACTTTTTTTCGGGTAAAGCGAATCAAGTCAAGTCACTTTAGAGTTTGGAGGAATAGGGGCAGTGTGTTGTTTTTGATCCATTCTGAAACTTTACATGGGTAACGGTATCGGCGACTGTAAGATCCAAGTAGTAGTATACTTATAACTTATAACTTATAAATACTGTACACTGTATACTGTATACTGACTTATACTGATACTTATACTTATACTGTATACTGTAACTTCTACTAATACTAATATGTGACTTAATTTATTAAGTCATGTATCCGTATTAGTATTAAATTAAATTATATTTTTATAAATACTTATACTGTATACGTATAATATTATAATACATACTAATACTAATATGTGACTTAATTTATTAAGTCACGTATCCGTATTAGTATTATATTAAATCATTTCTTTATTAATTATAATTAATTAATAAAATAATTTACTATATACTATATACTTAGTATATACTATATACTATATACTATACTAATACTTATATGTGACTTAATTTATTAAGTCACGTATCCGTATTAGTATTATACTTTTTAATTAACTTAAATTTAATTTAAACTACTTAATTTTTCCTTCGGGCCCTTCGGGGATTCCGGTTGTACAGCGGGCGGCCCTCCTCCAAGTCCCACCTTCCACCCTTCCTCCTCTCTGCCTATACCTTCTTCCATTCCTCCCTTCCTCTCCCTCCTCTCTTCCTACCTCACCACACAATCCTCCCGGTCCTTTTTGCGCTCTGCTACTCCCACTACCCCTGCGCAGACCCAACGATCCCCAGTTCGCGGAGCAGTGTCGAAGTCCAACAGAAATCCGGTGTGAGTTCCTTGAGCATTGCGCACCAGGTACTGGCAAGAAAATAGAGACGAACCAAGACGCTTTGACGTCAGTGGAGGGAAGCTTTGATGAGCTTTTCCTCACAGTGCAGACAATGCTTAATGAGAAGCATTGATTGCTTTGTGCTGGTTCCGCTGACTTTGAGGAGTACCGCCAAGTGCATGGCCTGCAGGCTTTCTCTGCCCATGCTTCCTTTGCATTTGCGGCGTTTTGTGACATGTGACTCGTGTTGAATTTTTGTTGTCAGTTGTTGGTTGTTGTGTTCTGGTCGTTGTGTTCGGCATGTGTTCTTTGTTGGTGGCCGCGTTTCAGCTGCGTACTGCGTTCATGCTATACGTGAGGTGTGTTTCCTTTGCGTTGTTGTTTGGTATGTTTCTGTCGTTGTACATGTTCGTTTGGTCGGCATGCCTGCGGTTTGCGACTGCTTCTTGCGGTTTGGCACCAGTTGCTTTGCAAAAGTTTCTGGGAAAGAGAGGTGTTTCTTGGTGCCCTCTGCCCCAGTCCTTGCAGGGCCAGCGCCATCGCGAGGATGTGAGACTTGCAAGGATTCTGCTTTTGCAGGATCCATCATTGCAGTGCATGGGTTGCCTGCCCGGCCGGGACACATGGAGCCTTTTGCGCAAAAAACATAAACAGAAACATATATACTACTACTACTACTACTACTACTACTACTACTACTACTAACATACATACCACTACCACAGTAACTACAGTAGCCGTGTGCCAAGAAGTAGCGGGACCCAACAGGATTTACCACGACCAACGCGACCGGTTAAGATGGTACGTGGAATCTGAGACGAACATCGACCTTTGTCAAGTTCACAGGGTCGATGGAAGCCGTTTCTGCTGCCGACCCTTGCGCTTTGCTTGATGCAGTGAAGGGTCAAGCAAATCGGCGCCTTTCAGGTGAAGGTGTCTTGTCTTCGCACCACAAGACGGGCGTTTTTCCTTGTGCAGCACCCTGTGCAGATCATCTCTATTCAGACCAAGTGCAGCGGCAAGTGGTCTTGCAAGTCTTGCACCAGTTCCTGAGGTGCTTCTTGGTGGAGCAAAGAGGCAGGGACGACCTCAAGCGACTTTTCGGATGGGTAGTGCGATGTCGCAGCCAGGAAGACCTGGCCGACGCCGCGCGTGATGTCCGCTTGAAGTCTTTAGTTGATGAGATGCCGGAGTTTGGACAGGATGTGCTCGGCACGCGCGTAGTTTGGGCGCTGAACCAAAGGCTTTCTCAGGCCTTGCGCAAAACAAATGCATATATCAAGTCCTTACATCATCCACAAAACAAAACACATAATGAATTTTGAATTTTGTGAATCGTGAATCTGAATATGTGAGTTTACAGAGATTCAAACCTCGCTGCCGTAGTTGTCCTGCGAGCGCCAGCTGGAAGAAAAGAAGCCTTCACTTCAGCAAGGTTGCTAAAGATCTGGAAAGGTACCTTCCAGTTTTTTGCGATACTGCTGGAGCAAGACGGCCACGCGAGCTGCTGTTGACTGAAGTGCCGCTGACTGCCACTGAGTTTGATCAGTGCAAAGTCAGTGTTGACCGCGCGAACAGTCACGCGTTGCTGCCGCCTGATGACCGGAATGTCAAAATCCGCGTTATTTGGCGTGCTTTGCCATTTCCCTTGTCTCTATAGGGTCTGATGTGCTGTGTTGCATTGGAAGAAAAATTTGTCTTGAATTAAATGAAGTTTCATTTTCATACGATTTGCTATACTTCATATTCAATACTCAATACTTAATACTTAATACAGACTTAATACTTAATACTTAATTTAATATAATAGTATCAATTTAAGTATAAGTGTAATTATAGTAATAAGTTAAGTATTGATTGAATATTAGTACTAAATTCTTAATACTTAACTTCGTAATAGTTTGTACTTACTGTAGCTGTTTGTGGCTCAAGCATGTCTCCAAATTTCACTATATGCATGAAGAGCTCTGGCCAGCGCTGCTGTCTGGCTTTGAATGGAGTGCACAACCCTTGTGTTCGGCGCTGTGGTTGCGCTTGATGGATCATGTGCCTCTGTCGGCATCCGAGTCGGAGCAGATGATGGTGCAGCGATGTATACGATGGATGCAGATGACCCGTTAAAGTTCTGAGAGGGTCTCAGAGATTGGGTCACTGTATCTGTATCGTAGCAGAACATTGCACCCTTGCTGAGGTATGTGGAAGTATTTTTTCCAATACCTGTGTTGCAAGGAGTGCAATTGCTGGATGCAGCGCGGCTTGGAGCGACGAATCGAACAAAGGGTCATGCGAAACATTGGGATTCATATACGGTCCTATACATGTACACCAAAACTTTGACATGTTCGTTTGGTCGGCATGCCTGCGGTTTGCGACAGCTTCTTGCGGTCTGGCACAAGTTGCTTTGCAAAAGTTTCTGGGAAAGAGAGGTGTTGCTTGGTGCCCTCTGCCCCAGTCCTTGCAGGGCCAGCGCCATCGCGAGGATGTGAGACTTGCAAGGATTCCGCTTTTGCAGGATCCATCATTGCAGTGCATGGGTTGCCTGCCCGGCCGGGACACATGGAGCCTTTTGCGCAAAAAACATAAACAGAAACATATATACTACTACTAAACCCCTGCCGCTTAGAATTGTATGGAGGGTGGAGGGGGCCCCCTCCATGAAAAATACAATTGTTTGAGCTGATGCGCAGCTATATTGTTTCAGTCTGGTTCCAGCCCATAAGAAACCCACCGAAAACGTCCAAATGGCTTCGCTTCCGTTTGCCAAACGGAAGCACAACTAACCATCTCGTAGCACAACTTGAAGCTACAGTTGCGCCATAGAATGGTTAGTCGCGCTTCCGTTTGCCAAACGGAAGCACAACTAACCAAAATCAACACGTTTTGCACAAGTACTTTTCCAATTGTATAGTTCGGTGGGGGACCGGTTTTTCTTGTGAAGGGCCACCCCTTACTACTAACATACATACCACTACCACAGTAACGACAGTAGCCATGTGCCAAGGAGTAGCGGGACCCAACAGGATTTACCACGACCAACGCGACCGGTTAAGATGGTACGTGGAATCTGAGACGAACATCGACCTTTGTCAAGTTCACAGGGTCGATGGAAGCCGTTTCTGCTGCCGACCCTTGCGCTTTGCTTGATGCAGTGAAGGGTCAAGCAAATCGGCGCCTTTCAGGTGAAGGTGTCTTGTCTTCGCACCACAAGAGGGGCGTTTTTCCTTGTGCAGCACCCTGTGCAGATCATCTGTAGTCAGACCAAGTGCAGCGGCAAGTGGTCTTGCAAGTCTTGCACCAGTTCCTGAGGTGCTTCTTGGTGGAGCAAAGAGGCAGGGACGACCTCAAGCGACTTTTCGGATGGGTAGTGCGATGTCGCAGCCAGGAAGACCTAGCCGACGCCGCGCGTGATGTCCGCTTGAAGTCTTTAGTTGATGAGATGCCGGAGTTTGGACAGGATGTGCTCGGCACGCGCGTTGTTTGGGAGCTGCACCAAAGGCCTTCTCAGGCCTTGCGCAAAACAAATGCATATATCAAGTCCTTACATCATCCACAAAACACATAATGAATTTTGAATTTTGTGAATCGTGAATCTGAATATGTGAGTTTACAGTGATTCAAACCTCGCTGCCGTAGTTGTCCTGCGAGCGCCAGCTGGAAGAAAAGAGGCCTTCACTTCAGCAAGGTTGCTAAAGATCTGGAAAGGTACCTTCCAGTTTTTTGCGATACTGCTGGAGCAAGACGGCCACGCGAGCTGCTGTTGACTGAAGTGCCGCTGACTGCCACTGAGTTTGATCAGTGATCAGCAAAGATCCCATTGTTGGAATGTTGCTTGTAAAGCACTTTCAGCAATACAATTGCAAGTCCAGCAGGGATGAGCAGCTTCATAGTGCAAGTCTTCCAAGACACAGTGGTTCTGCTGATGAGTGGGTTCGGCTTCAGAAGGAAGAGCTCTTCTGCCAGTGGCTGGAAGCTCTCCAAGTGCTGAAAGAGAAAGTGAAAAAGAAGAAGCCGCCAGTTTTTTGCACTGAGGTGGCGGTCCGTACGCCGTACAGGACGCTTTGTCCAAAGCTCTGGGGTGGCCCTTTTGGCAAAAGAAAGGTGCGGCGTCCACGGCTGCAGCATTGCTGCGGACTGTGCCCCAATGAGATCTGCCTGGGGAGAGACAGCTTGAGCGGCCTGTGGAGCGGCGAGGCGCTAGCGTGCGGGGCAAGCTAGGTCAGAGCGAAGCGAACCTTTTTGCCAAACAATTGACAAAGGATCTCGGCATGCCAATTGGGCAGGCGCGGAAACTTGTTTGGCACTTGCATGGCAGCATGGCCGGCAAGGATCCCAGCGGTCTGTGCTCTGAGTGACCTTCCTTCCAGCGAGCGCGTTGTAGGGTTGGTTGGTTTGGTTGGTTTGGTTTGGTTTGGTTGTGTTGGTGTTGTGTTGTGTTGTGTTGTGTTGTGTGTTGTGTTGTGTTGTGTTGTGTTGTGTTGTGTGTTGTTGTTGTGTTGTGTTGTGTTGTGTTGTGTTGTGTTGTGTTGTGTTGTGTTGTGTTGTGTTGTGNGTGTGTGTGTGTTTGTGTGGTTGTGTTTGTTGTGTGTGTGTGTGTGTGTTGTGTGTGTGTGTGTTGTTGGTGTTGGTTGGTTGGTTTGTTGTTGGTTGGCTTGCGGAAGGGGCGAAGAAGATCTTCTTTGGGAATCAGTGCAGCCCCAAGATCGCGAATAGCTTCAACCAGTACGCCAGCGAATGCCTCAAAGGCGTTTTGCAGTTCTGGAAGGCACACCAGCTGCGCAAGGGCCACGAGCTCCAGCAGACGGCAGAAGCAGTGCATGGGTTGCCTGCCGCCCGGCGCCGTCAGAAGAACTGAGGAAGGCCCTTGGAGGTAGGCCCAGTTTTCTTCTGTTTACTGGGACTGCCTCTGATAGGTGCCTCCGTATGTTCGGAGAAAGTTCCGGCCAATGTGCTGGCTGGTACTATTTAGTTCAAATTCAAATTCAAAACTGGAATTTCAATTTCAATTCGATTCACTATCATTGTTAGTTAAGTTAGTTAAGTAATAATTTAATTTGAATATTTTAATTAATCAATAATATTCATAACATCATAATAATGTATATTATAATTTATAATAAATATTTATTTAATTATTTAATTTAATATTTAATTATTAAATCAAATCATTAATTTAGTAATTCATAGTTAGAAAGTTAGTAATATTTGTTAGTTCACTATGTAGTAGAGTTGATGAGTGTTCAAGTAGTATTGTCGCCATGATCGAGTCATATCATATAGTAGGTCTAAAACCTAAGGTGGGGTTTTCCAAGTATTCCAGCTTGGTGGTAGATTTGAGGCAACCCCTGGAACTCTGTCAAAACATGTGCCCTTTGGCCCTTGGTATGTGGGATTTCGTGTATTAGTATACTGTATGATCTCTTAAACCTCCCCAGGTTGAAAGGACATGCCCACTGTCTTATCCGCATTGGGTTCCAATCCAACAGATTTGCTGGTCAAACAATTTTGTTCATCCCTGGGCAACCAATAGTTGAAATTTCACTTTCAGCATTTTACAGTGCAGGATCTTTTGATCATCGAGTCTTCCTTTTCACATGGTCCAAATTTTTGAGCGGCGCCAACACCAATTCAACAAGGGATAAAACATCTGGCCTTTGTTACCTTTGTTGTTGTTCCCTGGATATGGATTCCACTTTTTGTATATGTCTCATTGTTCCATCCATTTCCTTTATGTTCTCTAAGAGTTCATGTCCCCTGGCTATCGAATTTAATGATGCGTTCCCAATCCATAGTTGTTCACCCCATTGGGCACTCAGTATTTCGATTCTACGGCTACCGGCTACGGGGCCTTTTCAGGTTTCCCTTCCAAGCAATTGCACAAAATATCTGATACTTACCCGAAAACAGAAATCAGAAAACATTTTTTTTGGTGGCACCAACAACAGGTTTGAACAATCTGGCCTTTGCACCCTCCATATGGATATGTGATTTGCGTTCAATATCCTCTTGAAGACTCTTGATTTTTGATTGTTTGATTCGATGGCATTATTTTCCTGTGCCTCATTTTGAAATGGCTGGCCCACCGGTTTTCCACAAAGAGTCTAATGAAGTGATTGATGCATTCCAATTGTTCGCATTTGCTGGCCAGACCCTGTTGATCACCACACTGGGCCATCAACATTTCATTGTTTACCTACCACGGCAGGTTCTTTTTGAGGTTTCCCCTCCACATCCGGTAGTATCTGAAGGTTTCCCCTCCTATTCAAATTTTTGGATGCCGCTGGGAAAACTAAGGCTTGAAAAATCTGGCCTTTGCTCCATCGATTTGGATTTGCTGGAGAACAAGGACAAGTTCACGGGACCCCATGGTGAACTCCTAGGGAAAGTCCATTCCTTTCTTACCACGACGAGTTTCAAAGCAATTCGAGGCCCTGACAAGCAGAACCTCACAAAGCTCCAAGACACTTTCAGGATTGCTGTTCGCGTGGCTTTGAATGGCTTCTTGCAAGTCAACATGGTGCCCTACCTCGTGCAGTTCACAGAAGCCTGTAAACAACGATCGGTGTTCACGGAAGCCATTCTCCAGGAGGACATGTGTTTCATGAAACTTCCGCACATGGTCTTCAAACCAGAGTCTGTCATCGAGACTTTCAAGGACTTTGGTGGATTCATGAAAGAACTTGGGCTTGCTGCAGCTAGTGTTGCGCATGGTGCTGATCGCATGAATGCCGAGGTCGCCCAGCAGTGGATGCAAAAATGGCAAACCAAATGCGCGGCTTTTCTAAAAGCTGTGCGTGTTTTCGAAGGCGTTCCAGATGGAGCTGCTGGTGATGCTGTTGCTGAGGCAGCTCTGTCTACCAGGATGATATTTGGGCTGCATTTGTTTCATTTGTTTGGATTTTTGTCTCTTGTGTTACGGTGTTTGATCAATAGAAACAAACATGCTACAGGCTACAGTTTCGCCCTTGTTGCTGCTTTCAATTTTGTGGTATGACAGACATGGATTATGATTATAATTTATTATAATTTATAATTATAATTATAATTATAATATTTTAATAGCCATATTAGTCTACTAGTCACTGAGTCGAGTCATTTTGATTTTAATTCAACTCAATTCATTTTACATAAATCATAAATCAATCAATTGTTTTTACAAACCAAAGCACAGCTGAGGAGTTTTTACAATCTCACAACTCATATGAAGAGTCAGGGGTTTTTGCAAGGTTTGCTGTCGCAAGATTTTTGTGTTGCAAAGTGCAAAGTTAGATATAGCAGGCAGCACGCAGCAGGCATGAAATTTGACACTGCGACAAACCTAGGAAAGGCTTGACCGATGAGCTCAACACGGCCGTCGGAGATGTCTTTGGTGATCAGCTTGCGGCCAATGCTCATGAGGCCATGGTCCCTTGCTTGAAGACTGCGGAGGCTGTTTTCAAAGGCAGCGTTCCCTGCAAAGAAACCATGAAGACCTTTAAGCAGAAAGCTGAAGAGATTGCCCTCATCACCGCAGTGATTCCTGGTGGGGCCAAGACTCAAGCTGCAATGGGGAATGTTGGTGAGTTGGTGAGATTGGCGCATTTGTTTGGCGAAGCTAGCAGGGGTTCACCTGAGGCAAAGTATCTTTTCATCAAAGCTGGAACTGCCTACAAGGACAATTGTGATGATAGCCTGAGACATGATTTGACCTTTCTCATACAGGCTTGCAAATTCCAGCCTATTGCAGAGAATGGGGGTGAATCCGGTGAAGAATCAATTGTCGAGAAGGCAGTCACCTTGAAATCTAGCATGTTGAAGGAGGTCGATGCCATGGTCACTAGCATGAGGGACAATTTCAAGGAGAAGTTGGATGCCCTATTGGTCGCAGAGATAGTGGTCCCTGATTGTGAGCACATCAGAGAGGTGCCTGACATTACCGAGGAGATGTTGCAAGAAAAGTTCCCAATGACCGGCACTGTGAAGCTCTCCGAGACAACAATTAAGATGTCTGGGATTCTTCGGGATGTTCAGTCGGCCTGCTCATTCATGAACTTTGACGTGAAGGATTTCATGGACTTGGGCCCATATCGCGCAAATCATCGAGATGTTCTGACGTTCCTGTGCCTTGGATAAGAAATCAGACTTGATTTGACCACACAAGTATGGAGTTCTGAGTTGTCCGTTTTTTGGGTACGTTTTGTCGGTTTTGTTTAGTCGGTTAGTTAGTTGGTCAGTCAGACAGCTATGTTTTTCGGAAAGTTTTTTCCATTGTTTTGGGGTCAAGATTTGCATGTACTGCACTGGACTTTGTTTTTATTTTAACAGAACTGACAAGTTACCCGTTACGCGCCAAGTGTTAAGTCACGTCGTTAAGTTTTCTTTTGCAAACACCTTCGCTGTTGCCGTGAATGAATTACGAATTCGCAATTGAGTTGGGATTCGGATATTATTAGAGCGGAAGTCCGTGGAAGTTCCAATTTGAAAAGTTTCATCACATTACATCGACGTCGACATTGATTGACTTCATCAAATTTCTTGAGTTTCATTTGTCGATTTATCATGTCATAGAGTCATAGAGTCATAACGGCATAACGAAAAGTTAGAAAACTAAAGTGATTAGACTCAGACTCAGACTGAAAGATTACATAGGCATCTCACATCTCTTTGAGTCTTTGTGAAATGTCACATTACGCCCGTTGTTGTTTTTTTTGAAGGTGTTTGGGCAACCTGCTTCATATCCTTGGCTCCAAAGCAGTGAAAAGATCCGCGGAACGACGTAAGAAACCCAGTGACGCAGTGATCAACCTTCTCAATGAGTCGTTGACGAGTGCTAAAGACAATAACGTGGAGTTGCCTGCCACAGTGCAGGCGCTCGCAACCCATTTCACCTCGATGTGATGTGATCTTTGCGGCTTCAGAAGGTTTTAAGATTTGAAATTTGCAGTTTTGTCTTTAGACTTTAGACTCTAGACTCTAGACCTAGACGAAATTGTGACAGTGAAAGTTGTGACTTGGGTTTGCCAAATCCTCAGCCATCCTGGGGTTTGCTGTTCCAAACAGGGGCATGCGGTATAGTATAGTAGTAACTAGTAACATTAATTAATAATGTTTTTTTCATTTATTTAATTTTATTTATTCTACTTGATTTGATATATGGAATTTTCCCTACTACTATTGTTTTCCCCCTACTCACCGCAGCTCTGTTTGTCAATCTCCTCTGGGACCGCTGGTTTCTCAGCTGGTATAAGGAACTGCCTGGGCCAGAAGCCTGAATCACAGTATGAGTCTATTAGTGAGAATCAGATTAGAGTCGATTAGAGTCTTTGAACACCGAAACCGAAACTAAGTTAGTTGACGTGACGTCAACGGTTCACCCTGGATATGGGAAGTTTTTTCCAACTTGAGACTTGAGATAAAGTGATTCGATACGTCGATAACTTTTTTGTTTTGTGATTACAGGCAGGATATGGCCCATGGCATAGATTCCACCAATTGTCTCCCTGAGGACATTTGTAAAGTTTGCTGTTTTCGGCTGGGGGGGCTGACGGCGACTGATATTTGGCACAGGGAGGCAAAACCACCGTATATGCGAGGGGCAACCTGAGATCAAAAATCATCAAGAATTAAAATCAAACATCAAAAATCAAAGACTGTTGACTTGACTGTTGTTAGTTGTTTGAGTTGTTTGTGAGTTTGATATTGTACGGTTCCACTGTTCCAGGCTTATTCTTTTTGAAGGAAGCATGAAACAAAGGATACTGATCACACTTCATGATACTGATTCGCTGATGATGGTGGTAATTCTCGGAAATAGATATTTTTCAATTTGAGAATTGATGAATGAGTCGTCATACATTCATTGCGACTATTCAGATTCATGTTGATTCATGTCGTCATTTCTCATGTCTCTGAAACCGAGCTCAGAATTGAATACCCTCGAACAAACTACTGGATCCAATGATGGTTGAGTTGAGTTTGTGTTGATGAACTGGTTGCATCAAATCGGAATCAAATCAATTGCTACTTCATGTCGCTGGCTTGCCCCAGTGCGCTTCAGGCATTGGAATCATGAGTAGCAGGTGTGTCGTTGGGTGATTTCGGTTCCATTCATTCCGCATCAAGCTCATGCCGCCGGAGAACTTTTTTTTTATGACATGTGATTCATGTGATCTATTGAATTATAATTAAAAATTAAAACTAAAATAATAAAAATTAGATTTGATTACATCAAATTTAGGATTTATGATTTATGATTTATGATTATGACTCATGACTCATGTCAGTAATCAGTAGTCAGTCAATCGGCAATCGAGTATAGTATAGTTTAATTTGGTATGGTATACTACTTCTTCACTCTTCACTCAGAGTTTTGTTCGGCCATGGGAAAGAGGAGTGGAGTTCCTGCCAGTGTCGCAAAGGGAACAATACCATTGGCTAAAGCTTTTGCGAAAACAACTACTGCTACTGTTGAGCCGCTTGAACCATCAGAGGCTGGCACGCAGTTGAAGGAAGCTGGAGCTGAGCGACAGGTGAAGAAGTTGAAATTGACTCACAAGCCTACTGTGTTGGCGCCAGAATTGAAAAGAGAATCGAATGAGAAATCTGGTACTGTGAAATACTGTGAGCTGACGGCAGCTGAGAGAAAAGCCCTTGCAGAATCTTCCAAACAGGCGTTTTCAGTTGCTAGTGCTGGCATGGAACAAATGCCAGAGTCTTTGGATGAGTGCATTTCATGTACTTCTGAAAAAGTTGTGGATGATGTTGTGCAAAGTACCATGTCAAAGTTTGGCTACCCGTATTCGGAAAAAGAGAACGAACAACCAATGTCTCAGTTTATGGCAGCTGATACGGCTGAAGAGCATGCAATTGATGTGGCCGAATGTCCTCAACCTGATCAACCTTGCAAACCTGTTGCGTCAGAGGTGATGGTGACAGAGAAGGTTGATGCAGCGGAAGGATTGACCATGGAAGGTCAAGATGTTGGAAATCTTGCACCCTCACTTGCTACACAAGGTGGAGGTGCCGAATGTCCTCAACCTGATCAACCTTGCAAAGCTGTTGCGTCAGAGGTGATGGTGACAGAGAAGGTTGATGCAGCGGAAGGATTGACCATGGAAGGTCAAGATGGAGAAGGAGAAGGTCAAAGTCAAGGTCACATTTCCAATTCCGAGCTCGCAGCAGAAGAGTCCGAATTGATGGAGGCCCTTGAGGAGGAGTTGTCCAAAGGCCAGGTCAGCATTTTTAAATTACCTTGTAATAACTGATTGTAACTGATGACCCGCGGACTTCACTGAACTGTGCGTTTTGGAATTTTGAACAGAGACATGACATGACAAACGTAAAATCAATGACTCAGACTCAGACTCAATTCCTCAATGTCAACGTAGAGTCGAGTGCATAGAACATAGACGGTAGACCACAGACTGACAGAATCATGACTCAAGGCTCACAGTGATTTCGCAACTTCTAATTTGTTGTGAATAGCGACAACTTGGCCACAACGCTTTCGCTGCAGGCAAAACTCCCTGGTACAACTTGGAGAAAATTGCAAAGGAGCGGTCTTGGCTGGGGGGTCAGAAACTTTCATAAGTCATAAGTCCAGATTTTAAACTCCTGGGATTGAGATGTGAGCCGGCATTTAATAATATTTTGATAATATAATAATAATATATTATAATAATATTTAATAACATAATTTTATATATTATATTATATAATATAATATAATTTAATATAATATAATAATACAATCTAATATAATTTANTATAAATAGAAATATAAATATAAATATAAATATAATAATTATAAATATAATATATTATATTATTTAATTTTTATATATAATTATATAATGATAATTTTATAGTTTTATTTTGTATTATTATTATAATTGTCTGTATTTTGTTTATTATTTTTAAAATTATCATTGTAATTTGTAACATTATATTATCAAGTCTCTCTCTCTCTCTCTCTCTTTGTCCCACTCCTGAGTCTTGGTGGTACAGGACCAGTTCGACGCCCTGCAATCCATTGCCAGCAGTGATGAAATCTTGGGCTGGATGAGGTGCCTCCCTAAGCATATCAACCTCCTCAGTGCATGTACTGGCACAGGGATGTTCGAGCTCTGCGCCCGAGCAGTGGTGAAGCACATCAACAACGTGATTCTTTCCAGTAAGGATCGTCCAGTTGAGGCATGACGACTCGATGACAATGACAACATGACCTCTGGACAACTACAACTTCTAACCGGGAGCGTGACCATCATTAATCATTAATCATTATCATCATACCATATCTTGTTTGTTTGGGTTTTCAGTTTCAAGTTTCGAGTTCTCATGGTCTGAGTCTAATCAATCTCAATTTCACAGATTTTTTTCAATGAGAATTCACCAGTTTGTAGCTGCAATGGGAATGTTGGGAATCACATGACGGCGTCTTCTACAAGTGACCGCTGTGTACAAGTGCTGTGACTTTGACAGGCATCAACCAGATTTGCCTGCGAGATCGTCCAGTCGAAGCAGAAGTATCTCAAAGAGCACGTTCTGACGGACTCATGTGAGGAGGCCGGTTTATTGTTCTGTTGTGTTCAAAGATTGCATGTTACCGATACTGTTTTCTGCATGTTGGTTTTTTCGACACTTTCGTAAATGAGCATGATGCCTTTGGTCAGTCACTTGTGAGCAATCATTGTAGTTGACAGCAACTGCTCATACGTTGCCTGCAGGCCTGCCTGTTTGCCGACATTACAAAGGTGACGTCCCCCGACCGGCACTGTGTCATCCATGGGAAGGCATGTGCGCCTTGTCGTAGCCAATTTCTCAAACATTCATTCCACTGTTCTAGATTCTCAATAGAGCTGGTATTTGAAGTTGAAGAAGCATGTGGATCGTGTGAAGGTGAAAGTAACATTTGACTCCACCCGATTCAGCAATTTTTCATTCCTTTGAAATTGAGCTGCTGAAATCACTGGCCATCGCTGGCCTGCCGCCTGACATTTACACCGAGGAACTGCCGAACACTGGAAAGCAGGATGATCGTGGCGACTCCCTTTCCTTGTTTTGTGCTGGCTTTTCTTGTAAGTGCTGGGCTTAGGCATCTTAAGGCTTAAGTTCTTCTTTCCATCACTTCTTCTATCTGATTCTTCTGTTAATTAGATTGCGAATCAAACTCGTAACTCGTAACAAGTTCATGATGTTTCAATTTTCCAGATGATTCATTCATGATATATTATAATGATGCATGATGCAGCAAATGATGCATTCGTTTTGTTTGGGCTTTGTTCCGGTCCCATTGCGATATTTTTGTCAGATTGTTCTGATTGTTCGAGGTCATTTTCCAAGATGAACAACGATTATTCTGCCCTTCGAGATGCAATGCACCAAGATAAGGTTGGGATGAACCGAACGTCATGCCAACGTAGAGCTGTTACAAGTACAGGGTACAGTGTACAGTGTACAGTACAGTCAGTTTTTGGGTTCTGTTTGAAGTTTGAAGGATTTTGCAAAGTTTTGCTTGTGCAGATTTATCGCCGATGAGGCGTGCTCCTCCGTTGCCACCTTCAAGGGAGTGTGCAGCATCTTGGAGGAGGAGAAGCCATCTGCATTTCTCCTTGAGAATGTTGACATGGAGACCAAGAAAGATTCCGAGGACGTTCCGTTGGAAGCCCCAGCCTGCTCTGCAGGAAGACTAACCACTTTTGTGGCGCCATTTTTAGTAGTTGCTGTTGCCATTTTGCATGACAGATGGAACTTCACACTTTTCAATTGCTCAGTGACTCAGTACTATGTCCCCCCAATTTTGAAATACCTCGAGTCAAATCTCCATTTCTCAGTTTTCAATGGTGAATGAAAGTCATGAAACTTGAATCTTGGAACTTGAAATTAAAAACTATGAACTATGAAGCATGACATGAAGAAAAACAAAGACATGACACAATGGCATGACATAACATAACAACAAAGCAGAACAGACATATCGTCATGAGTCATAACATGTGAATAGTAAATATATTTATATTTATATTTATATGTTTTGTTTTGATATAACTAATAACATGACATGACATAAAATATTATATTTTATTATTTTTTTGATAAGTTTTATTATATATTGAATATTGTACTTCTAAATTCTAAATCTAAATTTATTTATAAGTTTTGAATTGAAGATTATCATAAAACAATTTTTGAGACATGGATTGGAGTTGAGGACCAACTTGGATATGGTGATGAAGTATCTGAAAAGCCTTGGCTACATCGTCGCAATCCACAAGCTGGTGGCTTCGGAGTTCGGCCTACCCCAAAGACGATGTCGAATATACTTTTTCGGAATGCGGAAAGTCAATGCGACGCGAATGGACGGTCCCAACGACGTGATTCAACGCATCCCAAAAATCTTGAGATGTTTGGAGCGAGAGCCTGATCATGCACCAGCCACGGCCTCAGCACTTTGCATTCCATTTGTATCTTGTACCACCTTCACTGTAGAAGATGTTCCAGCCAAGTCGTGTAATTCCAAGTTTCAATGACAATGTGCATGAGCATGTGCGTTTGCATTATCGACGCATTTCTTTTCCTGATGCATTGTTTGTTCGTTTGGTTTGTTTGTTGATTCTTCCTTCGTTCATTCAGTTGTTTGGGTAATGATGAAGGCAGATCTCATGTACCCCGACCACCATCCACGAGTCTTGGCAGAACTGCAGCGGCTGACCAAGAGAAAGGAACCTCAAAATCCAGAGGGGGAGGAAAAGAAAGAGAAGGGTGGCAAATGGTCAGAGGTCCATGCTTCACTGGCTGAGAGTTGTTGCTTGGCTTGTTTCTCACCATCCCCTTGGCGTGTTGGTGTGGCATTTGTCTTCTGACTCATTACTCATGACTTCATTTTTTTAAGACCGCTAGCAGCTAGCCAATGAAATTGCTGAAGCTTGAAAAGCCGAACGGTTGCAGTTACAGTCAAAGGCAATGTAATGAAATCACATGAAATTGATTATACAAATTATAAAGTCAGTGAAAGAGTTGCAGCTGCCCATCATCAAACAACGGAGTTGCATCCAACTTAGATGGCATCCGTTGGCCATTGGAACACCCGGAGAGCTTGCAGCAGTCGAAGTGGTTTGCACTCCTTCAACCGCGAGAGAAGGAGGCCGGGGAACGTTCTTTTGACTTGTGACTCTAGGCTCAGACTCTTTTGGTCCGTTTAGATTAGCTTAGAAGATGAGATTTGATTAGATGAGCAGATTCGATAACATGGTCAAGGTCCAGGTTCAAAGTTAAGTCTTAAAGTCTTAAAGTTTTTTTAAAGTTTTAAAATTTAGAATTTAAATTCAAAGTTTAAAGTTTAAAGTTTAAAGGTTTAAAGTTTAAAGTTTAAAGTTTATGTTTTGAAGTTTTGATCATAATTTATCATTTCTCATTATACTGACAGAGTATACTGACCTGGTCTTCGTGTCCAGCTTGCAGGCAGTTTGCTTCGCAGAAATGTTTTCCAAAGACCGATTGAAGCGGGGCGAATCTGCACTTCAGTTTGTCGACATATCCCAGACGGTGACTCGCATGGCGCACAACACGCTTGAGTCTAAGGCTGGCTGTCATTTTGTTAGACTGTAGTGTCCATTTTAATTCCATTGGGTTTGGCTGGATCATTGAACATCTGATAATCTTCCTTGCCGGTGGTTTATGATTACTGACTTGGTGGAAAGTAGCGAACATGGTCTTGGTTGCACAGGTGGCTCCTACCGTGCTGCCAGCTGCAAAACTATGGTGGATGCAACGTCAACGACCTATGCTGGGTTTCTTGGCCAAAAATCTCGCTGAGTAAAGAGACTGAGACAAACAGGCTCAAAGAGTGGCAGTCAAAAATACTGTTGATTATTTGATAATGATAAGTGATAAGATTGATAAGTTGATAGCTCGTGGATTTGACTCGGCTTAATTGGTGTGGTGAATGAGGATGACACTGCCGATCAATTTACTTGAATGACTTGACACTTGAATGAACTTTAATTTAATGAATGACTTGACTTGAATGCTTTTTCTAGAATCTAGTCTAGTCAAGTCATCTTAGAACTTAAGACTTTTCATACAATGCTTTGGTTTTTACCCAGGCAGCGAAATGCTTCGTCTGCAGGGGCTCATGGTTGAAGAGTTTGAGCATGAGGTGCGCTGCCCAGAGAAGCTTCTCGGTGATCTTGCAGGCAATGCGTTTTTGGCGCATTGCATTTCAGCAGCCTTGGTTTCCCTTTTGTGCTCTTTGCAGTACGCAAGTGAGAGCGAGGATGAGCAGTTGGAGAGCATTTCCAGCGCTTTCCGAGCCGTTTTGAGTTCCAAGCCATGACGGTTGGCTATGACTTTTATGTGAAAAGTGAAAGGAAAAGATTGGAAAAAATGGTGCGAGGGCGGAATCAAACTTGCAATCTCTCCCATCTCATTGTTGTTGTTGTTTCGTTTCAAGGTGTCTTAAGTTACATATCATATCTGAATAATCTGAATCATATAAATATAATTATTTTATATATTTATAATATATCTATAAATTATAGATTATAGTATAGATAATAATAATGAACGTATAGTTATAGTATAGTAACAGTAGTCTTCCTGTTCCCCGTTTTGTCCTCTGCTTCCTTTTTTTCCCTGCCCAACCTTGCCCTTTTTACCCGCCCCCCTAAACAATGCAAAGTATGCCAGCCTTCCATACCTAACCTTGCCTTACCCCATTGCTCACCCCTCTCCATACCCCTTCCACCGCCCCAAACCTAATCGCAACTAAGACTGCCCCATTCGCCTTCTACCCTTCCGTAGTCGTCCCCTCCACCGACCCCAA
>DF242794.1:4521-24530 GCA_000507305.1 Breviolum minutum Mf 1.05b.01 | reverse complement strand
TCCATACCCCCTTCCTACCGCCCCTAAACTACTCGCAACTAAGCTCGCCCCACTTGCTCACCCTCTCCACTCGCCCTCCACCGACCCCAACTACACAACTAACGCCGCCCCACTTGCTCACCCCTCTCCACTGCCCCTTCACCCGCCCCCAAAAATCCATCTCCAAAGATGCCTGGTTACCCCCTATTTTTATATGGTTTGTGGTTGGCCCAGAGCACTACTATTGAATTCAGATAATGCTTGGTGTTGTTTTCTCATTGACTTATAGATAAATGTGACCACCCCATGTACCAAATGTGACCGTTTTCCCCCACATTTACCAAACCCAAGCGCAGAGAAGATGACAAGGGAAAACAGAGAAGACATGACAAGACAGATATGAGGATGCAATGCGGACGAGAAGTTCTATGCAGTTCTTGCCCGTGGATGTATCCAGCTACACCAGCCATTGAAGGCTTTGAGAGTTTGGAGGGATGGACATGGATAAGACAAGATGCTGAGACTGGAAAGCCAAGGTACCCTGGAAAATATGTATGTATATATAAATATAAATATAAATATATATATATACAGATATATACACAACTTGTTTTTTATTTTTTAAACAAATTTAGGATTGGCCTGCCTGAAAATGTATGGCTTCTCTTTTCATTTGTGTGGGTTCAATGGATGCGGACATGCCACCGTGGTCCCAACATTTACAGCAAGCATAATATGAATTTTGCGCCAATATGCTGCATTCCCCCAACAAATCTGTTAAAGATATTAGGACTGGTTTTAGGCAGGGTTCACTCTCTTAACTGTCTCTTTCGTGCAACATCAAGGGGAACTGTTACAGGTGACAGGTGATTTGCTGCAAAACTCTTGGAGAACTTGACCCTTCAAAAGGGGCAATGTGACAGCGCAAGATCAGATATGATCATCAGTTCAACAGAGTCTGCCATCCAATGGTCCAAGGCTAAAGCAAATCAAAAAAGCCGAAGAGTACTGATCAAACAGGCAAATCATTATGAATAAATGGACCATCTTGTTGATGATCCTGCTGATGATGATGCTGATGCTGCTGCTGCTGATGATGATGATCATTATTATTGTCATTATATATTATTATGATATAATGATTTGCATGAACAGCAGCGGCTGTTTAAGCAAATCTACAATGAATTTGAACAAGCACTTACAAATCAACACAAAAGCGCAAAAGTTGTTGCGATTCGATTTGTTGATGACATGTTACGATTTGATTATGGATTTTGGTTGGGGTTCCATGGATGGGCGGTGGGCAAGGCCTATCCAAACTGCAACTACCAATGGTTTGTTGCGCAGACATCCGCACAAGAAAGGCATCCTTTTTCCCTCTCCAGGCGATTGAAGTGATTAAAGCGGCCTACAAATTGGAGAGCACTCTGCCACACGGACCCCGTGTGGTGGGAGTGGAAGGCTCTTGGTGACGTGGTGACGGGGATGGGGGCGATTCACATCCAGTTGGGGAAGTGGATTCTGATTCTGTGCCAGGCTTAGACGAGCTCCTCTCCAAGATTGCCAAAGATGAGCAGGTCTGATATCAAACTGTTTCCAAAAGCCAACAAAAAAATCATATGATAGGTGAAGAACAGACCAAGTTGCAAAGGAAGCTACAGTATCTATTGTAAGCTTTATATGATTGGGAATCATTCCTTCATTCTTTGTGACGGACCAACAAGCCTACCATGGATCAATGGATTATATCACAAATTACCTGAATCAATTCAGCAGTTAGAGCTTTTTGGTCTGGCTTCTCCATACCTCTTAGCACACCTCTAGATTGGATCCGCAACACCGAATCAATGACTGACCAATTGTGTGACTTTTCTATACCTTTTTCTCCTGGCTAAGAATAGTTATCTGCTCTTCCATGTGTTCTTTTCAGATTCAACGGCCCAATCACAGAAAATGACGCAACCAACAAACTGTCATAACCACAAATTAGGTTACCAACCACTGGTCGCTGTTTCGGAAGCTGTATCACCCTTGTTGGTTCCGCTGTTGGAAGCCGCACCAGGTCGCAGTGGATGACCTGCGCAGTGAACTTTCCCGTCGTGGTGTGGGAGGAAAGACCTGGCATGGTGCGGGAGACCAAGAAATTCTGAAAGATTGGAACATGATTGGAACTGAAAACTACTCATAGTTGGAAGAAGTTGACGGGTATAGGAGTAGTGGGACGCCTTGAGGCATAGTTCGTTATATGATAGTGAAAGATGAGGAAAAAATCTTTTTGATGAGAAACATGATGTGAGGAAAAATGGAGGTGAAGAATGATAAGATGTATGGATGGAAAAATGGAGTTGAAGAATGATGTGTGAAAATGGATACATGAAATGGATATGGTGGATGGTGTGATGGAGGACGAAGATGACATGATGGGGCAGCATGCCCTCCTTGAACCCCCCCTAAGGCATCTCAGTACTATAGGATATTCGTTCTCACAAGAGAAATACAAGGCTTTTGGACAACTAGGAGACAGGCTGATAGCCATGGTTTAATGATATGATTCAGTGAGAAAGGTGGAGGAAGAAAGTGTGTATAAATCATGCGTATGTACTGTAATTTCGGGATAAAAAGATCAAATATTTTCCTTTGCATCTTCAGGTGCCAAAGTGATGGGCGGTCCCAGCCGACAACGACGCCGCGATGCATAGGCGTTTTCCTGGTTTGTTTTGAACGTCACAGCAAGGCCTAGATGCACCTGTTGATGAAAGGCATGCAGCATTGATGTACATATTGTATCATATTGTTTTCATTTATTTTCTGCTCAGATGCCTGCCTTTTCACAGCCGTTGATGAGTCTCAAGATAGATGATTCCTATGAGAGGCTTCCAGTTGGTTTCCAGTTGGCAGTCAATCCTCAGACCTATTCACCAAACTGCAGCTCAAATCTGCCAAGGTGATGCTGGACGCGAACCTGGTCCGAGCTTCTCCTTCCTTTCCATTGTGAGTTTTCATATCTCTGGGTGGGCTGGTTTTTTGCTTAGCTCACTCAAGTCGTCACTTATGTCGACCCCGTAGAATTAGGCTCTCCCATGGTGAGAGTTGCTGACACCTTGCCGACAGTTGCTGAGGAGGAAGCCTTACAAGGAGTTCCTTTTGGTGGTTTGCCAATTCATTGATTTATTGTTTGATGCGTTTATCATCATTTCATCATCATTTCATCATTTTATCAACATTTTATCCATGTTTTGTTGATTGTTCCAGAAAAACTCCAGAAAGACTACGTTACCTTTCTAGAATCATCATAATGCACATCTCATTGTGACATACCTCAGCTCGGATGAATAGAGATGGAAAAAAGGAACTCGGAGCTTACAGGATTTGTCGTGAGTTCTTTTCGATTGCGACACATTCATAGTTACACAGTTCCAATCCACCACGCACCTTGAGGATTCTCATGCATTCATAACTTTTGCTGGCTGAAATATTGCACAAGCTGAAAAATCCTAAGAAACAAACCTGTACTACTAAGGGTCGTTTATACTGACATGTTTATACTAAGCACTACTAAATATATCAATTGGTGCATGGTTGTATCACCATCCATGGCGCTTCAAGGCGGTATTTTGTTGACTGTCAAACACTTGAAAGGTGGGAAGTGGACCTTGATCTACACCAATGCTCCAGAATCTCGGTGGCGAGTTTTTTTTTTGGTGGGTGAAAAAAATGCCATTTTTTTTCCAAGAAAATTCAACACATTCTCTTTTCTTTTTCAAGGATTGAGTGGATCATATCAAACATACCATCCATGTATGGGACTGGTATATTTACCTACATTTGGTTGATTGTTGATGGTAAATGTAGGTAAAATAT
This sequence comes from Breviolum minutum Mf 1.05b.01, assembly GCA_000507305.1. Taxonomy (NCBI): domain Eukaryota; class Dinophyceae; order Suessiales; family Symbiodiniaceae; genus Breviolum; species Breviolum minutum. The sequence goes on along the minus strand of DF242794.1, from coordinate 20,690 downwards.
ACAATCGTCTCATGGATGGTATAGGTATGTATGAAAGGCAAAGAGATGACAGGAAGACGCCGGGAACTTTAGGATACTTGACTCATGCAAAAGTTGATGGACAAAATCTGCTAGTAATCCCATTACTTAAAAAGGTATCGTTATGTATTATTAATCACAGGTGCTCCAGGATCTTGTACAGCAGCAACACAAAGATGAGGGTGGCAGGTGGCACATTCGCCAGCTTTACACTTTTTGACAATTTGTCTCAAAGTTCCAGTTTCAAAGAGAGTACTGATTACATTTGATTACTGTAGACGTACAGTACGTGCTTGTATAAACTATCTTGATTTATTTGAGACTACACAACTATATCTTAAAGCTCTTCAAGATCGGTACCATTCAATCAAATCACGTATGGGATCCAAAAAACCTGGTGATTTCTGGTCCCCACTGCTTTTCCGGATTTCAAACAGAGTGCCCCTTTTCATCTCCCAGGACATTCTCAACATCCCTACAACGCCCTTCTCCTCCATTGGGAAACTTGGGGCACTGGGGGGTTCATGTGTTGTCCTCACGCAGAAGGGAAACTACTTTCGAGGGGTTGCCAAGCATCTGTTTTGGGGCACGGGAACTCATTTTTTCACACTCGACATTCATCAACAAATAAAAATATATATAAATAATTTGTAAGCATGTCTAAAAAGATACCAACAAAGTATAGCAACTATTTTGAAACAATATTAGGTCATGGAGACCTTTTGGACCACTAATGCCATCATACATGTGTAAGAGATGCATTTCAATTGATTTATTGGCTTGCCCAAATTGTCGGATTGTCTGGAATGAAATATCAATGATATCCAATCAGCCTTCTGGCTGGTGGTATGAAATGGTTTTTCCCAGTGCCGCCAGTGCACCTGGTGTACTGTCTCTGAGAGGAGAATTGGACAAGAGATTGACGCAACTGAAGGCGTGTCGGGTGATTTCCAAGCGGCAACACCTTCAATGATGTCAACATTTCAAGCACATCTCACATGCGGAGTTTGGCAAAGTGCAGACTTTGATGTCAAGATATTTGAAGCAAGTTTCAAAGGGTTGTTTTAGAAGGTTTTATCCAAGTTGTTCGTACCTCGGCACCATTATGCACTATTCTGTATCGTGCCACATGATCGTGCCACGATCACACCTAGCAGGTGGTGGAATATCTTCAAATCATTGACCATCTTCGTGGTATGTTCCAACAGATGTTTGTACTTTGGAACCTGTTTGACAGTTTGACAGGTACAATTGCCAACGTCATTGAGTATCGACCCTCCTCTTTTGCCACTGGCTTGAAAGAAGCATCAGCGGAGCTGGGACACCCAACATCGCGTACAGCTGCTCTGAGCTGTGAATGTTTCTGTGGGGTGGGATGGGATGGTTGAACTTTAGTGGACGAAACAACCCTGTGATCAGATTTTTCAAAATTGCATTAAGAGAGGACCATCCAACGACTTGTCAAACTTGCTCGTGGATCTGTCACTTGTGAGGATTGTAATTATTTCTTAACAACAAGCTTGGATGTTGCGTATCGCCAAAGACATTTTTACACATTTTGTAGATTTGACGCATGACGATGCAACTGCGCGATGGTTGATTTTGGAAGAACGGGCTTGTTCATGCATTCTGAGTTCTTGTGTCGTTTCATGTCCAAGTTTTGTCCGGGACCTCCATCAACCCCTCAGCCAAGGGACGCCTTGGTGCAACGCGTCTTTACTGGTTACAAGGTTACCTCAAACAACTCGGCTTCTCGGTGCAGCTAACTAAGTTTTAAGTTCAGACGTTCAGGACAAGCGAACATCCACAACACTTCACAGTCAATGAAGATCGTGGTAATGTAGTAGTCAGAGATAATGCGTAAAGACCGTGTTTTTATTCGTACAGCATGTTCATGATGTGTTTTTGATGGTACTTTTCTTAGAGATTGCTACTGTCAGGTGCCAGGAGTTTCGATGATTCTCCAGGCACACAAGGATTTGCGTTAGGTGTTTGCAAATGAACATGCTAGTACGTCCACGGTGTCTCAAGTCAAGCTAATAACTACTCGTGTTAGACTTCATAAGGGATACATCAACTGATAATTGGGTATCTACATTCTAAAAATACATGCGCAGTACTTCTAACGTATTTGATATCATGTACTATGTGATCCTATCTGCATATTATATTTTCACATGCATCATTTCAGACACACACACACGCGTGCATAAATACATGTATGACAATTTTTGATATGCTCCAACTACACCGAGGTAGAACTTCAAATCCGTGGACTGGGCGTCGCACCACAACGGCGCGGCAAGAAGCGGGTGATGGAGCGGAGAAAGAAAACCTTAGCCTCTTCGGAAGATGAATCAAATCTATAGACCTGTTGATGTGGAACCCAATTTGGAAATGTCCAGTGGGTAACCATCCAATCTAGCTGGACCTTCAGGAAGGGGGCCCGCCCGGGCCCACCCCGAATGCAACGCAAAAAACACCACCAGGGTATTGGGCTTTGATGTCCCAGAGGCTTGGAGTTTGGAAATCGGGTGCAGGGTCAAAGAATATCCATTTTGGGTGAATATCATTTCAACATCGATCTGAAAGTGGAGGGCAGCATGAGAAAATTGCCAAATTGCAGAGGAGAGTTCCAGAGATGCGAAATTGAGTGATTGCTCATTGCTCAATGACTGGCATCTATCATTTGCATCCTGTTTCTTGATGTGGAAAAGGATTTAGTGGTAAAAAAATGGTTGCTGTGTATATTTTCGTGTGAACTCAACTTTGGCGTGGGTTTGTTTCTTTTATGGTTGCATGGCGCTGCATCTTACGTCGTGATTGTCATGAATCATGTCTTTGTCCGCCAATCATGCTCAAGTGAAGTACAAGAGTGTCTACGGGTGTGACATGATGCGGTACTACACTAGACCCCGGATGGATCTAAACCGTGTTTCAATGGAGTTGGGCTTAGCGATACCCATTCTCAACTTCAGCCAGGGCGCATAGCCGTATTCCAGGATTTTTCAGGTATTTGTACCCATCCGACTTTGGCCATGCTAAGCGCTTTGTCTTTAGTACTGATGTGAAGCAGAGCTTGGATTAGAGGACCCCAATTTGCAATATCCTCGGATGGCATGGCATGGAATACTAACCGCATGATGTCTTGCCAAACTGCTGTCATGTATTGAGAGCAAATAAACAATGTGTGATCAGCCGTAGCACCATGGATGGCCAAAGTGCCAGGTGGGTGGCCCGAGGGAATGTCAATCCTGACAAAACTATGTGTGATGGCAAACGGAACTCAGGTGTAGAACATGAAACATCTCAAAGTTGAACGATTAAGTGTACAAATTCTAATCAATCAGATATGATGATAGCAGACAACATTAAATTAAGGTTCGAGATATTGATAGACTCATAGACATTGAATATCCATCATCCCCGGTCAGGTGCAATAGTTGTCTTGTGCAACACTATGGTTCCGTGAGGTTTCCCACCCTCGGCAGCTTTAAACATGTCCAAAGCTTGACTCAGTCTAGTTATTAGCCATGGGAAATTTAAGTTTAAGTTTAATCGCCCAGCAAATGGGAAATTTAAGTTGTGGCCAATGGGAACTCTTAGGGAACTTTATTTCAATTCAAAATTTGCCATGGGAACTTCACAACTTTTATTTCAAGTCAAAATTTCGAAAGACCACTTGTTAGTTGGTATAGTTTTACACATATCCTTAACCCTGCAACCGCCATTTGGTAACGTATGTGGCCCCCGTAAAAACCCAACCAACCACCATTTGGTAACCTCATGGCTGCCAGGGAAAATGAGCTTTGTGCCCGTGTGGCCACTGCCTTGTGTGAAGGCAGCGCTTCTTTGAAGGCCCTTGAAACGGAGGCAGGATGCAAGCATCCTAGTGAGTTGAAGTTGGTGGTAGAAGGTAGTGTCTCCAAAAATCTGAAAGGATGAGATGATTTATAGATATTTAGTGAATCTTTTGGAATCTTATAGATCATCTTTTGAGATTTATTGAGTTAGGAGTTCATGAAGCAATTGAAAAAGTGTTGGTTCAAGCCGGGGAGTTGGGGGTGACGTCAGACCGAGTCTGTGGTTTCGCCAGGGTTGGTTGAAACGAGTCGTTTTGTACATGTCGAGAGGAAAGCTCCTGGTCAGCTGGTGTGAAACAAAACAACTATCGAAGATTAACAACACAACAAACACTGAGAGAGAGAGAGACGTTTAGAGTCTAGAGCAAAATCTTGGCAAAACTAGGTGGTGGTTTCAATTTTTTTCTTTTTAAATCTTCACCCTGAAAGGGAAATTTTCATCCAATTTGACGACTGCGCATATTTTTCAAAGGGGTTGGTTGGTTCAACTCAACCACCAACGGACAGGGCTTTGTGGTGTTGGAACAAGTCATCGACCTGGATCCTTGGTGAGAAGGAATTTTTGGGAAGGATGATCAGTTGAGAATTTTTGGGAAAGCTAATATGTTTTTTTAAAAATGAAATTGTGGGAATTTGCTCATTTCTCATGTTTGTAGTTGCAATTGTCCGTTGCTTTGATGGATTGATTCGTGAAACACAAAAAAAACAGGGTGAGAATGTAGCAGCGAAGGGTTGCTGGCCCGCCTTGGCTGAAGGAAACGATCCAACGTTTACGACAACTAGATCCATCCTCAGGGAGTGGAGGAAGTGGAATGGTGTGGAAGGCTGAAACTATGGCTCTCTTAAGCTTTCCGAAATGAAACATGAATGTTGAACCTTACTTGTCCTCAGACCCCTGCCTAGAAATTGGAAGAAAAAATGAGTATATTTGTATATGTACAGTAGCTTGTTGCTGAGTTCTGTCAACAGGAAAAACCCACTCCCGCTATATTATATAATTCTATGTTAGGGTCACATGTGAGAAACATGTAAATGTACAGTTTCCAGCAAATTGCTGTGCTTGATCGTTCCTGTGAAGTATACTGCCAGCGGCTTGCGGGGAAGACTAGGTTGTTTGCGATCACCTGTTTGTGTTTTTGATTCTGTATTTGTATACGGTATACGTATACTTCAATATCTAGAAACTGTACTCCAGTTACGATTGTTATGAACAATGTATAGAAAGCACACAGGTCCAGGTCGCAAGAGGGAGGTACGTCTTTCGAAGATTGCGATACTGCTTTAAAGTGGAGGCTTCGTTGTTCAGCTTTCGAATTCATTGGGCGCTTTGAGAGATACCAACAATTGAGAAACCACGTGATGACAAACAGATCACACGGCTTACGGCTTGTCATTTTTCAGTGATTTCTATCTCTGACATGTACAAATCTTGAATGGTTTGTTGGTTTTTAGTTTGGCGCCTGAGGTGCAAGGAGATTTGGATAGCTTGTGGCCTGATGGTTTGGTGCTTCGTCCAAATTCACATTGCATATCATTGCCGTTTGCTGCGTTTGGAGTTCGAGGTCGCTGTGTTAGGTCGAGAAGTAGGTGCCAAAGACGTGTCAGAACACACCAATGATTGTTAGTGTCCATGGTGCTTTAGCATCTTTGGCCTTTTGCCATTTTCTCTCATCCTCTTTGAATTGGGTTGTTGTTTTGAATCCTGGGACTTTCAAGGATTTTCCCAACTAGTCCCATTTACAAAAGGAAACGAACATGCCAAAGCACCGAACATGAGAGAAAACCAACCATTCACCGATTCCAATCAGTCAAAGGATAGCTGTTCTTTATTGCTTTTTACGATAAGTATGACGTGTTATAAGAGTGAAAAGCTGATGTTTGGAATTTTTGGGAATCATGATTGACAAGGATTTCATTTCACAAAAATAAATAGTAGCTGACATTACTAGACGAAAACAAGTAATTGTGCTTGGACTACTGCAGATTGCACATCCTGCATCCTGCTCTGTGTGATGGGATTTGTGTCCGGAATATGTATACTATATTTAAGCAAGAAGAGAAGACAGATGCTCACAGCGTTGATATTAGGAATTTGATTCTGTTTACCCCGTGTTTCCCGAGTGTTTTAGATGGAGTTGGGAGCCGTTGGCTTTCAAAAGAGCAATGGAAAACACATGGGTTGTTTGGGTTATATAGGGGATTGTACTATGCAGGTAAAACACATATATTGGTGGGATCATAATAAGGAATCATAAAGCTCTCTATCAAGCAGCCAGTGCAGTGGAATGTAAGAAGTTCAGAAGGATGTACATCTGCAAGAAGAGAGAACTAAGTGAGCCAAAGTGCCTTATTTGGGTTACTCATCATTCAGTTTGCTTCGTCTATCTTTTAATTGACATCTTAACACGACTATACCATCTTACATCATCTTACACAATGTCCATACTGGACAGAATACATTTTCTGAGATGTGATATGTGATATGTATTTCCATGTATTTCCTATACCAACATCTCAAGGAACCTCCAAGGGGAACTCACCTTCGTCAGGTCGACTCTACTCCAGTGAAGTTGAATGGTCCACCATTGATGCGTGTGGTGGATTTGATACCCGGCACAAGAGATGAATGGCCTTTCATACGCCGATACGATTAAAGTAGAATATTTTTGGGACATTCTTTGAAATATGTTTTAAGTACATATTGTATACAAATATGTACTGTATATATACATGCATATATACGATATATATATATATACACATGCTTGGAAGTTGGAGCCTAGCAAAGTTATTTTCGGAAAAACGGGTGGGTTTGTTTGATTTGCAAAAATACGATGTTCTGGGCAGTTGTTGAGTTTTGCTTTTCGGCAGCCGCCAAACCGAGTTGGGGGAAGATGTGTTTACCACAGGATTTTGTTTGATCTTGGTGCATGCAACAGAGTCCAGCCGTGCGTAAGTGTCAACATGTGCAGTGTCCAATCATGCCCAAATTTTGAGGAGATATGCACTTATCATCACTTATCACTTGCGAAAGTATTTGGAGCGAAGCAAGGTTCGTTCCCACCACTTTCTCTCATTGCACCAAGGAAAGCCATGAATTTTGGCTACGGAACCTTGGCAGAAAATGTTCCCCCTGCTTCATTGTGAGAGCAGTTGGAACCATCGAAATCGGCCTGATCAGGTTCTTTGTCACGGGTCAGATTAGGCAGTTTGGACTTCTCTCGCCCAAACGCATGGGGGACTAAACTCCTGTGATTTTTCACACGCACCCATTACAAATGCGTGCAATCTAAGAGTGCTCCTTATCCTTTCATTCTGTTTTGTTACTCAAAAACCATCTCAAATCTCAAACATCCCATTCTTTCCACTTTCATCCTGGATGCTGTGGACCCATTTCTCCATTCCTGACGCCATTTCTGAGGGAAGTTTGCTTATCTGCAAGAACCATTGCCTACTCCGTTGAATGCCCTCCGTAGCACCATCTATAGCGCCTTAATGCCCATGGCCAATGCCCAGAACCTTAGCTGGAGATGAATGTTGATTTTACATCAATCTGGCGGACAAAAATCATCAATGATTGGGTGTGATGATGATGTTTCGTTTTTTTGAATCAGGGCTATTTGTGAAGTGAAGAGTATCAAAAAATGCCTTTTCATGTTTTTTCTTCCCCCACCAGAGTGAAATCTCTGTAAGGATTTTCCAGATTCATCATTTTGAAATTTCACGTCTTTGTAGCCGAGCCAAGTTTTACTCTCTGAGGCTCTGACTGTGCATTGCACCGCCAAACCATCGAATGTTGTAGCCATGAATTGGCACTTGTACTTTTATTTTGTGTGTGGATAGTACAGTTCTGAAATTTCTATCCCGTACATCTGTACAGTATCAGTATATGTGATACTTCTGATTGAATGACGATACTTATGATTTTTATTGATTTTTCATGACCCTCTAGGCTCACATCCAAGTTATTCAATCAGAATGAACTAACAACCTGTGTGCTTTTCTTCCTTTAGACTTACACCCCGTCCCAATCTCTGATGTGTTAAGGATCTCCATGTTCAGAGCAGAGATCTTTCCGAAGACGCTGGCTCTGGAGGAGTATCCACCGCAGAAGCTGGGCAGCAAAACATCACCTTGGCCATGTTTCACAAACATATCCTTGCAGTTTGACATAGCCTCATTCGCATGTCCCATGCACATTATACAGAGCTGACGGAGATCACGTTAGCAAATGGGGTACATGATGGTTTTCTTTCTATCATTTGTTGAGGACACAACATGACATGTACTATACAAAACTTGACCAACATTTCAGGACTAGTCACCTTTGGTCTATTTTGTTGCTGCTTTTTCTTGGATGGCTTGCTGATGGGTGCTACTTGTGTCATAAGGATAGAGGAACTGTGGAATCTTTGTCGAAATGCTCGACCTCCACAGAGACTTCCTACATCCATTTGTTTGAGGCACAGGGAGGATTTTTCAGCGTTGATATTGACAGTTCGTATGGACGGGAAGTTGGGGGAAGTGACGGAAAATGGCAGTATTTGTGGTTTTAGCGCATAAATATGTGATTCCTTGATTTGATTTCTTGGCAATGCAGGTATTGTCCCAGCGGATTTATGGAAGCTCACAGAGACTTGTTTTTGTGAGCGGAGGAGTTGGTATCACTGTATGGCTCTTGACTGGCGTTGAACAGGAAAAAGTTAAAGCACACAAATGACTTCAAGAATTCCTGGTAGGATTTGGCAGGATTGTATTTGATGTTTGGTTGAAGGAATTTATTTGGAAAATTTTGGACGTTTGTTGATTTTCTATTTTGTTCTTGAGTAAGGTGTCCAGATCCTGTAGGACCGTCATGATCTCCTTTTCCCTGAGGAGATATTCAGGGGACGATCATGTTCCCCTTCCAAGTGATGTGTCCTCTCAGCAATCCAGGCAAGTGCGAAAACAGGGTAGGAAAACACCTCCAAGAGACTCTAAGAAGTGAACGTGCTCATGTGTTAAGATTCTTAAGCAATGCTATTCTTTACAGCCGATGTGAATCAAAACCTTTGCAGCACAGGTCAGAAATGATTTCAGTGAATGTGGCGGGTTCCCTTGAAGTAGTTGGAGAAACCAATTTGTATCCTTTTGTAGCATGTTGCAGCATGTGTACCGTTTACAGTCAACAACTTTATTGACAAACATTGGGACCTCTTAGGATTATGATGAGGACCAGGTGAATGATTTTTCAGCAGGACACTCCCAAGCTGACCCTGAAATTTGCAAACTGTGTCCGTGAATATACTGAGGTAGGGGGTTCAAAGCATCCTGAACAGGATAGGTATCGTACTATTGTACTGGGTGGCAGGTTCAGGCAGGTTGCTGGTGATTCACATTTGCATCTGAAAGAGTGTCCGCGATCTGCTACTTCCCGATGAGGCGAAGACTATGAAGGTGGGCGATTCTTCGTGCAGCCAGGGAAGCAAGATGTGGGACGACAACATTGCCAGGAGAGTCACATAAAAGGTTTTTGATCCTCTCTTTTTGGCCTGGTTTCTAATTCCTCCATAGATAAGATAAGCCCTTCTTCTTTCATGTTTGTCCTTGGTGTCATGTTACATCCATGTCTTCCAAAATCGTCCTTGCTCTTGCTGTGCCTTGTTTGATTCCATGTTTCATCATGAAGTGATTCTTTTTTCCCATCTGTCAGAGGAAGTCCACAAGGGCGACCTGGTGATTTTTCGTAGCGGTCTTTACCATGGCTTAGAGCAGTTGTCTCGAGGCGCCCGCTTTGCGATGCTCGGATTTTGGAAATAGATTGGGAATGCAGCGGAATGCATGTTTTTACACCAAGTATTTTCACATATCTCTGGGTGCATATCTAGTACTGGTACTAGTCCTGTTGATACTGTTGGTACCATACTGTACCGTCCCACCACAAGGGCTGGGGGGACGAGGGGGCGGGAAGGCGCGATATATCATATTGAACGCCCAAAAAGAATAGATAGATCTTTGATGATCTTTGGACGTTTTAGGCTTAGCAGAAAAGATCGGATTTCCCAATGTTAAAAGACCATAAAACTGGATACGATGTGACAAGTTAGAAAGTATATGTGCAGAAAGAATGTGGAGGAACCCGTTCACTAGAAATCACCATTTTGAGGCTTTCACTTCACCTTCTCACCAAAGTAGATTTGGATTGTGGGAAAACAGCTGGCTCAGGATTGCCATGCAATTTGCCTTGTCTCATTTGATGGAAAGCCCTTCCTTGCCCAGAAGGACGTCTAAATGAAGGGGGGAATCTACTATCAAGTACCAATTTGATCCTCATGTAGTGTCATAGGAATGTGTATTTGTATTCGCCCCACGCCGCATTGCAGGACGTGGGAACAGAAGCAAGAGCTGGCCATGAGATGTATCTTGATTCAATTCCAGTGGAGTCCCGTGGAGTGGGTGGCATCAGCAACATGGCCTAGTTGCCCCTGTGGTCCCTGTAGATACAGAATCATTGCGGGCTGCCAAGACTTTGTTGAGGACACAGGGTCTATGAACGGGACTTTGGATCCCGATAGGGGTAAACTGACCGGAACCTAGTGATGCACCCAATGAATTATAGAGATAAGGTAAAATAGATCATACAATACATGTGTATGTGAAAATATCAACATAGTGCACCATGTCAATCATCAACCGCAGTATCCGTAGCATAATATCAGAACGCTGCTGGTATTACATATAAACACCAAATCACATTACTTTACATGAAATTGTACTATGTACCGATGCACAAGAGTTCCTTACTGGGTTGGAGGTGTTGCTACAAGTATTTTTTGAGACGGAGACGCGAGGTTCTATGGAAGCGGAGCAAGATGAAGCGTCTGTGCTGGATCCAAAAGTCCGCAGCATTGCATAGTGCATTCACTGTGCTTCAACAACAACCTTTCGATCGGGATCAAAAACAATCTTTATGTTCTTCAATATGATTACAAACATGATATTCTAGTCCATGGTTTCACATTATATTACTAGATGCATATTTGATATGCAGATTATATATTACTAATGAATGATATATATCTGTACGTGTATAATATATATAGATTTATATGTTTTATAGGTATCAATAATATCCCATGTTTCAGGAATCATACCGTATCCCTTCCCTATCCCGGGGTGTTTCGGAAAATCAGGGCCTGAAGGTGAATCTCCGTGGACCGCATGGGGACCCCAGATGTGAAGGTCTCACGATTCGTTGCTGGAATCAAAAAAACAGTTGAGGTTGGTTGAATTTTTGTGAGGATATAAATGGCACTACGGTGAAAATCCCGTAATTGATGGATTTCGGTCAGGATTTCGTAGATCCTTGCAGGTTGAAAGGGTGCATTGAAATCCAACTTTGCGACTCCTGGTTGGCACAGAGACGGCTGCCAACTTTGTTGTCAAAGGAGAATCCCCAAAACGATTTTTAAACGAAGCTTGTCACCAGCCTTTCCAGGGGCACAAGGGTCACATGGATGGCTCTCATTCTAGATCTCTTTTGTGTACTTATGTAGCTCTCCACATCGGCTGCTGATCCAAGTTACATCTTCAACAATGGATCATAAACAAGCTGTTTGTGGATGTTTTGCTGACATGACATATCACAAAGGAATCTGGTGCTTCAATTTTATCCAAGTTGGGCAATTGCACCTTGGTTGGACCCACGCCCAGGTGAGCCACGCTATGAACCCCCCCTTATGTAGCAAGAAGGGAGGTGGTCATAAGAATGTGCACGTAAGTAAAACCCTGAGATGCGTAAGTCAGCGTAAGCTGGCGCGTAAGCAAAATACTTGAATTTCCACGCGTACGCTGGCACTGTGGCCGCGTAAGTGATGCGTAAGTGGGGGGCGTAAGCAATTCCTTACGACCTTGCGAGATGAAAGACCTTTTTAGCACGGCTCAGGTTGTCGTTGCCATTTGGAAAGTTCGAAGTTCTATACTTGGATGATGAGGCTAGGCACTGGCAGGTTGGTGAAGGATATACTTTGCACTAACTCAGGAGAAATAGAGAAGTATTGACTTTGAAGATGTAGGTAACGAATGGCAACAATGCAAATAGGTGTTTGTGTTTATGTATTCAAGAAACACAAAATGGTATTTTAAATTATATTAAGTTTAAGTAGAAGATAGAGAAGTGGACAAGAGCGGCAGAGTCCTTTCCAGCTGCAGCATTGCCGAAAGCTGATCAGCACAGATGCAAGAGGGTTTCGACCCATTTCGTTGGACTTTGCCCAAACATTCTTTGGGGAGACACATTTTTGGACTTTTTGGCCCCTCACGCGCTTACCACGACCAGATTCGCATCATCCGCACTGCCCTGGAACCCAGATGAAATGTTGGGTTGCTATCTGTTGCTATGTGAGTGAAATTCCGGACTTCATGGGATCCTCTGGGTGAGAACTTCTCGCAAACAACGTCCCTTCCATAATGTGGAAAAGAGATGCTACTGACAGCTCATTTTTGGAGTTTGATAGCATAGCATGGCCATCATACTGGTGTGTTTGTATCTATATGGACGTCTAAGATGATTCAGAATACCTTCACTCTGCAATGAATGGCTGGTAAAACACATCATTTTCGGAGGCAGACCCTCAATTTGCTTGGAGTCCGCTAAGGGCCAAGGGTGGTACAGTGTGAACCGCCGTGGAGTCTTCGGATGAAAATCCTTCATCCTCACATGGACCCTGGCAAGGACCAATTTTCAGGGATGACAGCGGAACGGTGGTGGGGGCAAAGAAAAGGAATCAGTGTTCTGAAAACTTATATTGAATGAAGTAAGCATAGTGATTCTGGGGTCTGTTTCTCTTTGACCCCAATGCAAATGTTCATATGACCGAGCAGCGCATCTGGCTGTAGCGTTGCATGGTGCCACGAGAAGGGGCAGTGACTGTTCAGATTCTGCTCACGGCCGAGCCTGGGACAATCATCTTGCTGATTGATTGGGTTTAGTCTTACATATTCGAGTTCCGCTGCAAAGCCCTCCTTTGTACAGTTTCGGTATAGCTGAATCAAGTTCAACAGGGGTCTCTGCTTTGATGGTTTGGCTTCTGGACGACCTGAGTATTGAAGTCTTTCAGTTGTATCATTTCAGCGGAAACAAGAAAGGAAAGAAGTTGAAACCCCAAAATTGATGTACAAAGTGGTGTCACAAGAAACTTCCAAATTCGGGGGCCCTTGCCCTGCCAAAAATATCGCGCGATGCTTCACTGTCACTGTTGCCAGCGAAGACTGCCAAGCTCACTGACATGCGACAGCAAGAGATGTTTGGGTGAGTGCCATGAACGATACAGTCCAGATTCCAGGCAGATCAAGTCACTGTAGACATTCCTCCAGATTTGGTTGGGGCGTTTTTTGATGTTTTGGCACCCCCAAATGCGGAGTACAAAATACACAAAATTTCCCGCATATGGCTCGGCCAGCATCGATGGTTTCCATTTTGGAATCTGTGATCTTGCAGGGATTTGAATCTGAAAATGCATCGCTGGCTGTTTTTGTTTGGCTTGAAAAGGCCGTAGAATCCTTTCGACACAGCCACAGAGCTAGAACCCACATGTGTATGTTCCCTTTTAATATATTTTTTACACATGGAATCAATATACACTCCACACGGATAGCATCAAGAAGCTCTCTTTTCACAAAAACGTAACATGCTCAGTATTTGTCGCCTTATACATCATTCACATCCAAATCACCATCACTTGAATCTATTCTACAGAGAGAGAGTCACAGTGCCACAGGCATCAAAATCAGAAGATCCGAAGCTTCTTGGGGAGCCATTTTGCTTGAGTTTTTTTAAGCACTCACCGAAAAACCACTTGAGTTTGCTCCAAAAAACCACCCCGGCAGCTTTGGCCGTTTGCCAAACGCCGCCATGGATGTGAACACCGGGTGAGCCCATGGGATTTTCGTCGGAAAACATCCCGGGATTCCCTTCATAGTTAGTTCCCATGGGAACCACAGAGTCAGAGAGTTTTTCACACCTAAGCTCTGTTTGATTTCCATGGATGTGTTTTGTTTACTGTTTTTTTGCTAAATATAAAACGCGGTGCCAACATAAAATGGTTGGAAACCAAAGTCTACGCAACGGCTTTATTGGAAGCCAACACACAGGAGTCTTGTTTTGATATGAACCTTTCGAATGTCTTGGATCACCAAGTCCAGGATTCATAAAACAGCCACTTCATACGTCATACGTGGATTCCTGCAAGAACAGGAGGAATTCGGAAGTCAATTTTTTTTGGGGGTCAGGATGGTCAACTGTCAATTCCTGTTCAAGTGGAGTAGTTAGATTCAGTGGATACCTGTATGAATTTTCCTTAGAAACCCTCAAGGGGTCGCAACGAAGGCTCCAGCAATTGCGCGAAAGTGGTGAGACCTGGGACGCTGTGCAGGAGATGATATCCCGAACGGTACACACAATGTATTTACATATTGCGATGGTATATATACGTATACATATATTATACGTAATATATCCAAACCTGCTTCATTGAATATATGCAAACCAATGTATCTTGTGTACATCATTCATTATGATTCTTTTGGCATGCAAATGGCATATTGAATAATAATTACATATATGATATATTATAATACGACATACCGTTCTTTTGCTGTGCATCAGATTTTCCTCTCGGAGCTATAGGTGCCCCGCCGCAGGATGAACTGCTTTTGCGAGTGCTTCAATCCCTGCGTGATGGCATTCTCAGGTGCTGCCACAGAGGGTGAAGGTGTTTGCGTGTTTTCTTTTAAATAATATCATTCGGTTCATTTTGCGGTACTGTATATAGCATGTGTGATTTGTCACGTGTGTCTTGTGATGGTTTGCAGTGATGATAAAGAGTTGTGAATGGTTCAACTACTGTAGGTCTGAGTGACATCTACTGATCTGATAGGCAAGCTGCATTCATCATGTGACCGTCCATGTCACCAGTTCAGTAAAAGATGATGTGGGTACGGTGTAGGTTATGTGGGCGACTTACAGTATTTGTCTCTGGGGAAATACCAACGTGCTGACCTTTTGTAGATTAGACTTCATATGAAATTGTGACTACAGTGTCTACCTGGCTATTGCGAGCTTAGCAAAAGTATGCAAACTTATCACACCATTCGTGGACCGCATATACTACAGGTATGAATAGATTCAGAGGGATGCAGATCAAAAGCATCGAATTGGTAGAATCTGGACCCACTAAAATTCAAGATGCAGCTACCCTGACAAAATCATTACAGTATACATCAGAATCTGTGTGTGTGCATTTACAGTATATATTAGACATGTAACGTACACATTTTGCAATCTACAACTGTCTACCTGGTACATCAATACATGCAGCGGTTTTTATTTGGAACCTTTGAGTTCACAAACGTACCGTGCCAACCATGCCTGGCCCGAAAGGCGTGCCGAACATGTGGAGAAACACTTGCAGGATACTTCCCAGCATGCAAATGTCTTCTGGCAGCAGTGGTGGGTGGGTGTAGCGGGCGTGCTTTGGACATTTTGGAAAACTCCTATGCATCTATATTATATGCATCTTTGAAGTCCCTCTGGTACCCAAACTTGGAGCTGTTCATAGTCATTGAGAATATAGGTGTTGATTGGTTGCATACAGTATACTTCTCCACATGTTTGGTGTGTTTGAAAATCCCCTCAACTGTATCCTGCATCCTGCCAGAGTATCATCACTATCATCATCATGTTCCTCCGCCTCCTCGTCATCGTCATCATTAATCGAGTACTTCACCATTGCGTTTTGCAACTGGCAAAACGCAGTCTGCAATTCATAACGATATTTCCTACCGGTGGTTTTCCAAATCACTATCCAGTCACGTGAACAACTTTGTTGATTCCAGTTTCATTATCTGTCAATGCTTGGCTTCTTCATTGACTTTGCTGCCGTCGAATTCAATTGGAAACCTAAACCTCTTGCAGCAATGCATGAATTGAAGAAACCAAAAATCAAAGATGTTTTTTTCTTCCCCATTGAAGGTACAATAGCTTGAATTGCAGTAACTCATTTTGAGAAGTAACCAACCAACCAACCAACCAACACACACACACACACACACACACACACACACACACACACACACACACACACACACACACACACACACACACACACACACACACACACACACACACACACACACACACACACACACACACACACACACACACACACACACACACACACACACACACACACACACACACACACACACACACACACACACACACACACACACACACACACACACACACAC
>DF242793.1:0-49870 GCA_000507305.1 Breviolum minutum Mf 1.05b.01 | reverse complement strand
CATGAACATGTCAGATATGCCCCAGTAAGAGTATTTGGGGGTGTATTGTGAAGATGCATGGTTCCCTACTTCTAAATGTTAACATTCTGATAGGTTGCAATACTGTTTGGGAGCATCTATCAATCAGACCATTCTCGACTTGGATCCCCTGAAAAATGGATGCGACTGGAAGTGTTGATCCTTTTCCCTTTGGTGATGGGTTTAAAGGCCTATTCCCAGCACCGACATCTTTAAACTTCCACCGGGGGGTTGGACATGTTAAGATCCCAGGACTTTTTTGAGTGGTTGACAAAAAGTGGTGATATTGAAGTCCCCAATTCTTGGGGTTGTTAAACACCCCTTCCAAGTGGCCTATATAAATGGTTGTATATAAATGGTGGTGATTCCCGTCATCCGTTGGTAACCCATCATCCCTCCAAGTTTTTCGGGTGGCTGCCGAGCCTCCACCAGGTGCACCAAAGCCTCCAAGCCTGGAGGGTGATGACTGGCAGGGTGCAGTAGCAGCGCTGCAGCTGGGGGTCCGCGCCAAGAGCAGTCAGGGAGACCTAGGAGAAAAATACAAAAAAACACAATGAGCAATGAAACAAGGGCCCCTGGTTGGTTAGGTTATATATAGGGGATGAGTTTAACTACCCAGTTATATAGGGATTATTTCATAAACCATTGTAAGGATCCTTATTAACCAACCAGTATAATGGAAAGTAATAAGGGTTTTTTTCGTGGCTCACCTGGTTGGGTTGGAACAAGGATTTATTGGGGATGACTTTTACTACCCAGTTAGCAGTGAGCAATGAAAAAAAAGGGCCCCGTTTTGGTTGTTTTGGGTTTTGCTTGGGGGAATCAAAAATCTACCCAGGTTTTTTTGGGCATTTATTTCATACACCATGAGAAGGATCCAGGATCCCGTCATTAACCATCCAGCATGACCCATGGAAAGTAGGGTCGTTTTTTTTTTCGTGGCTCATGTGGGGTTTCTAAATAGACACCCATTATTTTGGGGAAAGAGGGTGAAGTTGGAGATCCAGATGTCCCAGGTGATTTTTTCAGCCGTGACTCCCGAGATTTTTTTTTCAGCCTCTGTAACAGGAGGTCGGGATTCGTCACTTTACAACTCACCATCCCAAAACAGGTCACCAACAGAATTGCTAGGTATTGTTTTTTTGGTTGGCCAAAATTTGGTGAAGGGTATGACAGGATCACTGTGGGTTTTTGTACGTCTAGCTGGTGGAAGAGGGAACAAACACAAGAACAATTCATTCAAAAGGTTCCCCTGCCAGTTATAAGTGGAGTTATAACCCCTATAAGTAGGGTTATAACATGTTATAACCCTATGTACCCATTTATAAAGGCCATTGATAGGGGCCCCATAACCCTACTTATAGCTAGTAGAGGGGGTTCCCCTTTGTATGACCATAGTATCTGGGAAAAGCTTTGGGAAGACCAACCGACCAACCTTCAAGACAGCTCCTTTGTCCAACTGTTGGATAGAACATACCAAAAAATTCAAGCTGTGATTGATACCAATCCATTCGGAACATCTGGACTTATATTTCCATGAGATGTAAGGATATACACTGACACTGACTCCCTGAAAAGAAAACAGCAGAGTTTTTTGGTTCTGGAAAATAGGCCAAACACCCCGAAAAGGAGATTTCGAATCATCTTCCAACCAAAGCATCAATTTTCAGGGGCCAACTGTACCTGTTAGTTTCAAGGACGGTAATCATCACCTCAGTTCAGAGGGTCAGCCTGGATACAACTTCACACACACGTGATGTAAAATCGGATGTTGGAACTCACAGCAGCTTGTTGTACACCCTAGCACCTTACTTAGGGGTCCGTTGGTAAGGTCCCATTCAATTTTTCATCGATTAAATGGATGGTTGGATGGTTTTTGTCCCAGATCCTTTTTTTGTTGTTAAATTCGGGTGGATAAACCCGAACCCGATTTCTAAACGGGGTTTCTCTCTGTGTTGTTTTTTTTCAAATTTGAGGAAGTTCAGAGTTTGATAAGTAACACTCAACTTATATGTTTGGTGTTTCCCAAAAAATCCAGTTGTTCTTTGACCGGTTGTATTTGGGTTGCCTACACACCATAACATGGAACCTGAAAATCACCTCTTTGAAAAGGAAAATCATCTTCAAAATCGCCATTTTTGGGTTCCATGTTAATTGTCAGGGGTGTAGCCAAAAAAATCTCGGCTAAACAATATCTAAAGAATCTGCCATGGAGCCCTGGCTTTGACCTTCGAGCACTGAATATTCAACTTTCCCCCTCAGAAGAACAGGTAAGTTTTGGCACCTGGAAAGGATCGATGGCCAACAGCCACTCCCCAAATGTGGTGGACAGGGGGGCCATGATAAACCAATGTTGCGCGAGAACCGATCCTTTCCAGGTGCGCAAAAAAAATGGAGTTCAAGCCGCAAAGAAAGATGTCCAGTTGCAATTCATCCCGGAAATCTATGAAATCCTTTGTTTCAGAGGGAAAGATGAAACATATCGTTTCATCTTTCCAAACAAATGACACCAATCCATAGACCCTCTGGAAAAAAAACACACCGTCTGAAAACTAAGATGGAACTCCAACAAAATGGAGTTATAACCCCGGAAAAAATGGCCTGATATATGAATAGCTGGGGTTATGACCATTGCAACCGTTATAACTTTTTGGAAAACCCTCACATTTGGACACCTAAAAGTCGGTGCAAAAGCCGTTCGTTTCCAGGGGGTGTAATTTCCAACAAAAAGTTCCAACAAAAAGGTTGGGTTCAACGAGGTCCAAGGTTTTTTTGTTTTTTTCAGAGATTGTCATTTCCGCTGATGCAAAACGAGTCCGAGGCTTCTTTTGTTGCAGAGCAGCATGGCGCGAGAGAGTGAGTGGCCTACTGCAGGAGAGATGGAGTTGGGGGGAAGTTCTTTTCTGTGCAGTTGATCTAAAGATGCAAAGATATGCAAAGTCGAAAAAAAAACAAACACATCTCTTCGTAGTGCCATGTATACGTGATCACCTAAGGACCTGTTGAAGGTGAAAACACACAATTTGGAACTTGGATGTCCCTGGAAGTTAGGAGAAAAAGGTTTGTAAATGGGTTATAACCCCAATATACCTACTTTCTCAAATGGGGTATATTATATTGGGGTTAAATAACCCATTTACTCAGCATTGATCCTAACTTCCTGGGGCATCGAAGAACCCTGTGTTGTTCCTTCATTATTTTGCAAGCCTCATTTTTTCGGCACTTAGGTCCAACCACAAATGGTGATTGTTTGTTTGGGATCCACCATACTGTTGATGGTAACCATAAATCCGGGTCCCAACTCACCAGTTTAGGGAGGTTGGTCGTTGAAATCCCATGATTTTGCAGGGATTTTCATACATCCCAAGGTGGTTGTTGTACAACTTCCCGTCAAGATTTTTAGTGTTTGAATTTACGAGAAGGTTGTTTCACCTAGCTACATAATGATATCAAATGCGTTTACAAAAGGTAGTTCGTTGATGTGTCATGACTGGTCATGACCACGTACCACCCCCCCCCCCCGGAAGAAGGCCTTATTAAGGGCTTATTAACAATTGGTTTCCCTTAATAAGGCCTTATTAAACCCTTTGATGTAGAGGATGGTGACATATCACGAATACCCTGGATGGAATTTGATGAAATTTGGTCGCAGAAAGAAGTAAGTTTCCTAGGTTCAATAAGCAAAGGTTCAGAACTCATTTTCGTAGGAATCTAAGGGCACCCCATGCCACCCCCCCAGAAAATAAGGGGAGCTTATGAAGGGACAATGATGGTTAATAACCTTTTAATGGGCCTTGTTTCTTGGTGGGGTTGGCATTGGGGGGTACCCTTAGATTCCCATTAACATTTGGCTGCAACCTTTTCAGATTTCGGAAGATGATATTCACAAGTTCACTGTGCGATGTGATTGGACAGACAAGATGGGAAAGCAGATGAAGTCAATATATAAGTGAGTGAATGGATGGATCAACAGATGAATGAAACGAAGCTTACATAAAATGAGCATAAATGAGAAAGGCTAACAGACAATGGAACATATGAACGAACAATGAAAAAACTAGTAATGAATGAAGCTATTATCAGAGACAAGGACTGTACACACATCAGCAAATTGAGTACATCAATGAATAAGCAGAATCGGATAAGAACAACCATCCAAAAGACACATATGCAACCTACATCCCCGAAAGCTAACCTAGGTACCGAACAAATTGCCAATTTAAAGGGGAGTTACCTTTTCCAAGGCCCATCATTTTGGGGTCCTCCATGTTAGTTTTCGGGATGGAACATACGCACCCAACATTGGTGCAACAAATGCGCTGCAGGAACAAAACGGTGACAACATCCCAATTGGCTCAGTACCTTGGGTTGAAACAAAAATCAATATATATTTTGTTTCAGAGCTGAAGATGGGTTTGTTGGTTAACTTCAAAAAAAGTACAGGGCTTGTGTGTTGTTGCTGTTTGTTGTTGTTGTTGTTGTTGTTGTTGTTGTTGTTGTTGTTGTTGTTGTTGTTGTTGTTGTTGTGTTGTTGTGTGTGTGTNNNTTTTGTTGTTGTTGGTTGTTGTTGTTGTTGTTGTTGTCGTTGTCGTTGTTGTTGTTGTTGTTGTTGTTGTTGTTGCTGTTGTTGTTGTTGTTGTTGTTGTTGTTGTTGGGAGGGGTAGGCAAGTTGAAGTGAATGATTCCTGGAGGGGAATGT
Organism: Breviolum minutum Mf 1.05b.01; assembly: GCA_000507305.1. Classification (NCBI taxonomy): domain Eukaryota; class Dinophyceae; order Suessiales; family Symbiodiniaceae; genus Breviolum; species Breviolum minutum. The sequence continues at coordinate 45,153 of DF242793.1, read as the reverse complement.
GGGGTAGATATTTTGATTCTGATGTTATATCATGGATGTTTTCTGAACATCTTTTCCAATACATACGACATATTTGTTGCTTTGAACGGTTTCACCCTAACCTCACTTGTCCTGCATGGGCATCCACATTGATGACTCTCGAGGTGCATTGTGTTGATTTGATTGCGACGGGGTTATTAAGACAATCCCATTCCCCCCCCCAATTCAAAATGAACGCGTTTTACTTCTAAAAAGGGACCATTTCAACAGGAAATGAACCATCTTCCAACTATTGATGTTCAGGGTACATGTTAGTTTTTTTTTGGGGGGGGTAAACTAAACACGGTCGAACGCTCAGGGTGTCCGCCAGGAAGAACTGCTCGAGGCCACGAGATGGAAAACCAACTCATGGAAAAGATTGCGGTGTGATGTGTTCAAATGAGCAGTTAAAAAGAACACCAGTTTTTGTCAAAGGGTATCTAGGGGATGAAATACTACACAGCTATATGGGGATTATTTCATAAACCATGAAATAAGGATCCTGTCATTAAACAACCAGGATTCAATGGAAAGTAAGAAGGTTTGTTTCGTGGCTCAAATGAGGGACACCCCCCAAGTCAAATGTTTGAATGGTTGAGTGGTTGAGTAGGAAGCCTGCGATATCCTGCAATTGTTTTTTTTTGAAGGGTTTGAAGTACTTGTGAGACCTCCCGACATGTTTTTTTCTGTGGTGGTTCTAATCGTGACGGGGTTTGGTTCATTGGTCTGCTTGGATTATTTTTGGAGGTCTGAGGGCTTAGCCACAAGAGAATTACAAGATAAACGCCAGTCAAGATGTTGCGCAATAACTTATTTTAGATTACAGTAACCATGTACTGAGATTTCACCCCAAACATCGATCTGAGTTTAAGTTCCGAATCTGCGCTAAGCAACATGGGGTCACAGATATTGGTACTGGCCGAAATCCCATTCCCAACCACCAGGGGTGGAAAAAAAAGCCATGTAAATCATGGGATAAACTACAAACTACCTTTCCCTCAACGGGTGAGTTTGCTGGATTTCGAACGAACCATCCGAAGGTCCCTTTGGCCAATGGGACTCGGAGCCTTTGCACCACTTGTTTTTTAACCCCCACCTTCAAGGGCGATAAAGAGTTTCGTAGACCATACGTTCATAGGGAAAAATGGTGGGGGGCCACTTGGTATGGTACCCTTCATAATCCACCCTATTTATATACAGCTTATACAGTGGGTACTTATTGGGTATGTATATATATATATATATATACCATACCCGAATTTTGAAGGGCTCCGACAGGAGGTTTTTTCAGCGTGGGTGGTTAAACAACCCTGAGGGAAAAACGTAGAGTTTATCTATCCTCTATGGTGATTTGCGGTACCACTGCTTTGACAAACAACCACTCTGGTACAGAGTCATATTAGTGACGATTTTTCTGGAAAAGTTTGAACCATATTCATGGGTCCACACCTGGTCATTTGCCGTTGAGTTCAAGGGGGGGATGTTTTCAACAGTTTTCCATGTTGGTTCATCCCAGAGGGTGCATATACACGTGTGCATATACCATAGATATACCTTACAACATATATATTTATATACACATTTTTATTATAGAAATAGAATACGAATATGATATATGCACTTTTGCTACTTACATATACATGCGCATGTAACACACTTTTTTCGCAGAACCTGAGATTCGTTACGTTTCGTACCGAAAACCACACACTTTTTTCAGAGAACCCGAGATTCGTTACGTTTCGTAACGAAAGTTACACACGTTTGCTGTTTCACCTGCCGAGATGATGAACTTCACACCCACCGAAACCGCCAGGTCCATGAGGCCTTTGAACGAATCGTGAAACACTTCGCCCAGTGAGTCCATCTGTGTGGTGGACATTTGGCCAGCAAAGACGACTTGATTGCGACAAGTGGCAGAGACGATTTTTTGAATCCCGATAAAATTACAGGTCCGCAACCCAGGATGGAATAAAAGTGGTAAGAAGGATCTACTTTTTCGTTTGGGATCTACTTTCACGTTGGTTTCAGGAAATCTCTGTATATATATATAGGTAGGTATATCCAGTCAAATTGTATTCATCTCCAGCAAACCAATCTTGAAAAATTGAATCATCCACAGTGCGATTGAGCCAGATCCATCTATTATTGCGAGCAAGTTCGGGTGTTTTCTTTACAGGCCATTTTTTTGTGAAATGGCATACTTGGAGGATCATCTCATTTGGTAAGTGGTTAATAACCATGGTTAGTAAGTCCCCTAAATGGGGTTATTCCCATTCCAAATGGCCTAAATGGCTTATAAATAGGGGTTGATCCTAACCACTTACTAAATGGGACGATCCTCCAAGTATGGGTCATTTGTTTTTGTTGACAGGGTGGCCTTTCCGGGTTCGACATTAAGATTTGGTACCCTCCCTGAAGCGAAAAAATCGACCCCTGGAAGTTTGGAGATTCCGAACTTGGAAACCACCATTTTTGGGGACAAACATGATACTTTTTCAGGGAGGGTACCATTTCTTGCGAAACATCCTTCGTTTTTTTTTCCCAACGTTTACAGTATCAGACTGGAAAGATTTGAAAGAACACCGGCTGAAAATAGATGTCATTTAAAAAACACAATGAGCAATGAAAAAAACCCTGGTTGTTTAGGGTAAAAAGGGGATGAAATACTACCCAGTTATGTGGGGATTATAGTAAACCATTATAAGGACCGCTATTAAACAACCAATATGATGAAAAGGAAGAGGTTGTTTTTGGTGGCTCAGGGTGGCTTAATAGAGATAACCTGTATATTACCAATTCTAGTAGGGCCCAACATCATCGACACTATTTTCTGCCTGTACCTTAAATTCCTTATGAAACACTTGGTGAAGAAAAGAAATGCTTCCAATCGGACTTGACTAGTAGAATGTTGGAAAGATGCGGAGCAATCAAATATCTTCATGGCTGGTCAACCTACCCCCCCTGTAACGTACCCGACTCAGAAACAAGGGTTTAAGTGTTGGCCTTATTAAGGGAAACCAACGGTTAATAAACCCTTAATAAGGCCATATTTCCGGGAGGTACGTTGGGGGGGGTAGGTTGACTAGCCATGATATTGACATTTCGAACACATTTTATTAGTTTCAATTTCAATAGATGAACAAAGTCTACTTTAAGTCATGTTGATTTTGTTCGTCTCAACTAGATCTTAAGATCTATGTTTCAGACATTGAGTCATGCATGGCCAAACATGGAACGGAGGAATCACCGTTCCGGAACTCTCGGAACTCGCGAGTGCGCTCGGAGTGGAAATAGAATAGGTGGTTTCATCGAGTGTTTTTTCATTTTGGGTGCTGACATGCCACCATTTGTTGAGAAGAAAAGTTGATGAAAAGCTAGCTGGTGGCAACTCAAATGTTTTTTTTGAATTTTCACCCCGATTTTCTGGGGGAAATGATCCAATTGTGACGGTTCGCATATGTCCCTCAAATGGGTGGGGCGAGGAAAAAACCACCAGCTCGAAGGTTGATGATAACGAAAAGCAAAATCCAGGATTCAAGTAGCGCAGTCATTCCAGATGCTGATTTTAGTGATCCAAACCAAAAAGTCATTCTCCAAATTGTCAGGATGCAACAGGATGCCAGGAGGCAACGTCCATCAGGGAAAGGGCATTTGGAATTTTACATCCCCGAAGTTTAACAGTGATTTGGTTGCAACAAATTGGTGAAGTCTTATGACTATTTATTTCAATTGCTCTATATATTTACATTATGTATAAATATAATACATATTTATCTACACGATATAAGATCTTCATTATGAACCACCTGTGCCCTGGAAACTAATGACATTACCTTTTTTCAGGTCTCTTCAGGTAGAGTTTGCAACTCAGATCAATCTCACGTCAAGGGTGAAACCACGTATCGCCGATCACCAAAAGCAAAAACAAAAAAAGTATCGCTCTCTAGGTCGCCCGTGCGGCGACCTTGAGAAAATTCTCGGATTTTAACTAACGGGTTGACCATCATCTTTTTGGGTGGTGCAACCCCACAGCAACCGACAAGATGGAGGAGAGCGCGGTTGAAAACAACAACAGAAAGTTGACTTTGAACCTGTCCTGAGGGTTGATATCATTTGTTTTTGACCCCTTAAAAACGAACATTCTGAACCTGAACATCACCTCTTTTGTCATTTTTGGGTTCAAGATGTTTGTTTTTTGAGGGTGTATGGATTGCTGTCATTTTATGAAAGATGAAACATATCTAGGTAGTGGTTTCAAGTATTTTTTGAATTTTCATCCGGATCCCTGAAACAATGATCCAATTTGAGGAGCACATTTTTCAAATGTGCAATGAAAAAACCCTGGGCGTTTAGGGTATATGGGGGATTATACTACCCAGTTATTTGGGGATTATGATAAACCATTATAAGGATCCCTAACCAGTATTCTGAAAGTAAGAGGCGGGTTTTTCGTGGCCTCAAATGGGTTGAAGACACCATGAAACGAAGGATTTCCGGGATGAATTGCGACTGAACGGTTTTGCACCACTAGACGAGGAACCAAGGGTGATATTCCCTATGAGTAGATGATAGCTACGCCATTTTGAAGCATTTTGATCGTTTTATCATAAATCCATTTTTGCACTTGGAACCCTGAAGTTTAGCATGGCATAGCCCCTTAAAAATGGTGGTTGGAAGACTACTTTCTTATTGGGAAGGTACTGTAGCTTTTCAGGGGCTATGTTAGCTTTTCAGGGGCTATGTTAAACTTCGGGGGGGGTACGATTCCTTAACAAAATGGCAAGATTCAACCACTACGTCATTTGGCATGGTCAATTTTTTGGACCAGGCAAGAGGCAAGTCAAAGTGATTCAATCAACCATTTGTTAGGATGTACCTGGAACCCCAAGCAAACCAGTTTCAATTGGATGCTTTGTAATTTCCAACCATTTCCTATGTAAAGATTTGGTTCATCATCCAATTCAAACAACTATTTACAGTAATTGAAAAGTGGATGGCTAACCGTCCCTACAGGCCTTTGGTTTATTTTCGAACCCTTTACGATCACCTACCTTTTGGTATCGGCCTTCTATTTTGACCTTAAGGAATAATTGGTTGTTTGGTGTTCCAGGTACATCCTTAAAACCGCCCGACATTTTCAGACTTCCCGCCACTACAATTATTTGGAATCCAAAAAAAACTGGGTAGTATTTCATCCCCTATATACCCGTTCCAACAACCAATTGTTGGTTGTTGTTTTTCATTGCTCAAGTAGATTCTCTTTCCAATGGAAGATGAGGAAGATCCAAAAGCCATCTGAGTAACAGCACCTTAAGTTGAGCTCAATTCAATAGATGTAGCCGCCGTCAAAGGTCGCTCTTCACGCCACTTGCCGGCCGCGAAATCGAGGATTCCAGACCGTGTGGAAAACTGATGTCCGAGATGGGCGGCAAAAAATCTTCATGACGTTTATTTATTGGGTTATTAAGCATCATTGTCCCTTAATAGTCCCCTAATAAGGCCTCTTATTCTGAGGGGGTGGCATTGAGGGTACCGTTAGATTTCCATGATTATTCATTCTGTTGCCCCTTTCAGAGGACTTATCTTTACTTTCTGATAATATGAGATCATGCACCAAAGAAAAGTGGGAAAGAAGTGTTTTCACTTCTTTACCATAAATTGTTGCTGACACAGAAGTGTACTAGGTGGTGGTGGTGCTCTTTGAGAGGAACTGATCCCATTTGACTTGCGCATATTTTTCAAATGGGTGGTTCAACCACAACCACCAGCTAGTGTATCTGACATAACAATTTTCGAGGCTTTTCGGACTTCAAAAACCCACGGTTTCTTAGGGAAGCAAGGCCTATTGAAATCGATGAAATTTGCGGCGGAGGTGCTTCCATTTCACCACAGGAAAAAAGGGGGGGAGGCTTCTTCTGAAGCGGCAGGGTGGTGGTTTCAAGAAATTTGGATGGCAAGATCCGAGTTTTTCAGAATTGATAAGATGATTGCTGTATCAACCCCATAGTTTGGGTTGTTGGTCGTCCCCCCCCCTCCCAGGATTCTAGCGGCAAAATGAAGGTTTAGGGTTTAGTTTGGGATCCCCTACTACACATATAATAAAAACTTGTGGTGGCTGTTACTGCCACTGCACCAGTTGGTAGGTAGTTGGCCCAGGGCTTAGTTTACCCTATTATTTACAGGGTTTTTATCACCATCCCAGGTGGTTGGGACTGGGATTTCTTCCATCAACAGTAGGAATGACAAATCCAAGAAATGTTTGTGCACTTCGGAGATCCGAATGGAATTTCAGGTTTGGGATGTTTTTGACGTAAATCATCAACGGGAAAACAGTTTCCACTGAAAATTTTTTGGAAACATCCGCAGTTTGACGGGTCGGTTGATCTGGGTTCTCAGAGGCTTTTTTGTTGGAAGATGTTTGAAACTTACCCTCCCTGAAACTAACAGCTTGCACCTGAAAATGGATGGTTGGAATACGAGGAAGTTTCCTTTTGGGGCAATTTCGGCCTATTTCCAGGGGCTCCGAGCTGTTAGTTTCAGGCAGGGTATTCTACCAAAAAATAAGGGTCAAATTCTGGAAACTTTCATTCCAAGCACTGTGAAGTCAGTCTTGTAATTTACACAGATTTAGCACTGCACGATGGCGTGCATTTCATGTGACGTTTGAATACAGTGCACGAGTGAATCTGGAAGACTACGCATTTGCGAGGCTTTTACTTTGCCTCACCACTTTGGGGAACACTGCGTCAATACATCCCCCCAAAAAAGTTTGATTAATGGAACCCGCAAATGCGATTTTTGTTTCAATTTCCAGGAGTTTTTTTTTCTAGGTGGTGGTTTCAATCATTTTTTATTTCCATCCCTACTTGGGGAAATGCTCCCATTTGACTGAACATTTCCAGATCGGTTGAAACCACCAACTAGTTTTTTAAAGGGGGTCCATTTGTTAGTAGGACTTCTACAGGGGATTGTACTACACAATTATATGGGGGTTTAAATAAGCTATTATAAGGATCCCTCTTAAACAACCAGTATATGTAATGGAAAGTAAGAAGCATTTTTTGCTTGGCTCACATGAAGGATTGTCTACATATGATATTTCTAGCCAATGTTATGATAGATAATGAGAATATCATGAATTGACATTGTTACTTATTCGGTGCAAAGATAGACACCCGCAGAATTACATCAGGTAAACATCACATTCTACTTTGCACATTTTTTCTACAGCCAGGGTCTGGCTGTATCTATCTACAAATGACGTCGCCAAATGATGTCGCCACTACTTACCCTCCCTGAAACTAACATTGCCCCTGAAAATAGGCCTTCCCAAAGGAAATTCATCTTCCAACCATCAATTTTCAGGGGCCATCTTAGTTTCAGGGAGGGTAGCATCATCCCTTTGAACCATCCAATCACTTTGCTCCATTATCCCCAGCAACGCGACCAGGATCACACTCGAAAAACGCCGCGATGACGCTCAACAACGCCTACGACAGTTACCGACAGGCTGGTTGGTCGTTGATGAGGTACAAGAAAGTTTTGCCACACAAATATCCGGTGGCACATTATGAGCTACAAAAGAACTACTACTCTCAAACATCCTATAGAAAGACAATGCTAAAGAACATGGAATTGAACAATGGGATATTACATCCCATGTATTGTAAGATCCTTCAATGCATGGGATGTAATCTCAAAAAAACACGTGTCCCGAGTTTGATTGTTCAATATCTATTCACCCCATGGTTCAATCGGTGGATTGGTGGGAGGAACGTGTTCTTGGCCCAACATGGATGGCTTTTTCTGGATTTACTTCCAAAGCGGAAATTTTCCAGTTAAACACTCCAGTAAGCTAAAAAGGCTAGTATGACTGGCTAGCATGGTTGTGAAAAAAAAACTCTCGAAGTGGAAGAAGCAGCAAAGGAACACCCTTTTTTGTTTGAATACACTGAGTTGTCCAAGCTTTATTGATCGCCCCTATTCAAAACTCAAAACAAACAAAAAACGGAAAAAACACCCAGGCCTAGTTTTCTGGTCTCTAGATTTGGGTTTGATGTTGTTGACAGGGCGGTAAACCCGCCAAACGAACCATGGATATGAAACTTGTAGATGGAGATGTAGCAGCAAACTGCAACCCACATCACAGTCCAAACTACCCTGTGAGTCCTTGGGGGAGCGATTTGAAATCAGGGATGATGTATTTTCCTAGTAAATGAGGAGCTAAAGAACCCCAGCATCCTCAAAATCACAGGGTAGGTTAGATGAGGTCTTCTATTACATAAAGATTGATACCTGGAAAACAAGTCAAATGGTACTTTCCTATGTTTTCCAGGTGCAACCATTTCATCCATTTCATCAGCCAATGGTGAGTTGGTGATTAAGATGCAAGTTGATGATAAGACAAGTTCCAAACATTTTGTCTTCAAATGGGGTTACCCCCTGGAAGTTTAACATAGCCCCTGAAAATATACCATCCCAAAAGGAAAGTAATCTTCCAAACCATCATTTTCAGGTTCCATGTTAATCTTCCAGGGTGTAGGTTGAAAAGTGGAAATCTTTGATTTCAGTTGGGGGGTGGGATTTCCCACGGTTCACTCCGTTGAAACCACCAAACTCGCCAAATGAGTAAGGAAAAAAATGGCCCCCGAAAGGTTGTTTAGGAGTTTGTAGGGGATGACAACTAACCAGTTATATGGGGATTATTAGATAAACTATGACATAAGGATCCCCTTTTTTAAACAACCAGGATGACTCATGGAAAGTATCCTTTGCCGTTTTTTTTTTTAAAGTTTTTATTTTTGGAACGTGGCTCAAATTTTCCGCACAAAAAGTCAGCTGCAGAGGAACTGTGGTTTCGAGACGCTTGGCGCGGCGCGGTTGTGGATCTGGACCTCATGAAATACGTCAAGAGTTGATGGAAACGCTCAGCAGGTTGGGATGGTTTGGCCTGGTGGAAGTTTTGGTTATGGAGATTTTACAGGACAATATGGGAAGAATCTCCTCACTCTTACTTCATGGTTTTGGTTTTGGTTCAAGAATATGGTTTTGGTTATGTGAATCGATTCTTGGGCATTGATGATTCCTCACTCAGCCAATGGCTAACCTTTAAGCTTTTGGGGATTCCATATTTAGTAAGAAAAACTAAGTGCAAACTTTTATGTCATGACCCTTTGACTGAGTAAGATTCCATAGATGATTTTTGTTTGGACAAGTGATAACTTCAATAGCTGTTTCTGGTTCCCTTAATAGGTGGTAGGTGATATATACAATCACTCAATTGGCAGTATATACCACTTATATACCACTTATATATTGCCAATTGGGTGATTATATGCTACCTACCACCTATTGCTGGAACCAGGAAACTCCATTGATAACTTAGATTAGTTGTGTTGTCATAAGGTGAAAGAAATGACACAGCTTTGTGGATTTTGGTGGTGATTTTCTGATGTGATTTCAACTTTTGGAGATGCTTGCATTGAACAACTCTTTTCCCCGCACTTCTTCGTGAACATTCCAAGGGTCAACACTACGAGGACTCGATGTTTTTTTCAAAAAAAAGGACCCTTTTTGGCGAAGGCAGAGATGGATTTATAGGTGAAGTATTTCCTTTCGATGTGTAGATGCAACACTGCAATGTAGGGATGTAGGCGTGTATAGAAACGCTTTTTTCTATATGCATGTAAATGGGCGTTTATTATATTCATGCATTCACATGCACTGGTGAATTCTATTTCTCTGAAGATGATATTTTAGCTACACTTGGATCAGCAACTGAGCAATTGGAACAGGTGAGCAATCACAAAGTGGCCCGGTGTTTCAGCGACTAGGGTTCCAACTAGTCAGAAGGGAAGATCTATTGTTTGAAACCCACCAGACCAACACATGAAGCATCAAAGAACTCATGCTGCAATCTTCAAATTCAAATCTTCCAAGCTCATCAAACTGTCCTAATATCACTTTAAAAGAAAAGCTGTCATCAGTTCCAGACAAAAAGAACAATTTGCCAAACCCTCAAATATCTAGGTGGCGGTTTCAAAGGTTTTTTTTATTTTATTTTTTTTCCCCGAACCTTAGGGAAATGATCCAATTTTAAATAATATTTTTTGAGATGGGTGGGTTTCAACCACCAACTATCTTAGATATGTTTTCGGGTAACATCCCCCTATCATTCTTGTGCGAAAAAAACAACCGGCAGATGCAATGCTGAACTGAACGCCTTGGAGGATTCAGACTGGGATGAGGTTGTTGTGTGGGACTGGTGGCTGGCTTGAGGTTGACATTCCTGTTGATGCAAGAAATCCCAAACAACTGGGATGTAAAAAACCTTGTAAATAATGGGATAGACTTACTAACCTCAACTGGTGAGTTTGCCGGATTTCTGAACCATCGACAGTATGAAACATCTGGAATTTTCCAAGATCATCAAGGCATCAGATTCCCACTATTTTGCGCAACTTTTTTGTGGGGAATATCTCCAACAATAAAACAACAACCCTTCAACTTGTTTTTTTTGATGTTGGGGAGTCCTTTTTTGAAGCGCATGATACGATTTGTTTTTAAAAAACATCAGTGTTTTTTCAGACAAATCCGTGTTATTTTCGTGGTTTTTGCTTTCTCTTTGGGAAAAAAGGAGTTAAACAAAAAAACAAAACCGGAACCCCGAGCTCAACAAGAACAAACGACCGAGAAATGAAAAAGTCACTATCTCAAAGGAGCCGCAAAGCTCCAGAATTGACGAGGATGCCTTGAAGGAAGTGGTGAGGAAATCTCAGAGTGAGATGATGATGATGATGATGATGATGATGATGATGATGATGTTGTTTGAGGTTAGTGCTTTCTTTGTGTTTTCTTTTTTTGTTTGTTAGGATAAGTGGGAATTTTGAGAGTTGGGGGAGGTTGGGGTTGGCATGAGATTTGGGATGTTTTTTTTTGTTGGAGTGAATGCTCTTGCCCCACGAAGATGGCAGGCAAAAGACCTGTTCATTAGGAGAACACAGGATGGATAGTTTCTTGAGGAGTGGTAGACCATAGTTGGAAGGGGCTTGTTTATGCAAAGATACTCACCGGAAAACTAAGATGTCACCAGAAAAATAGTGGTTGGAAGACGTTTGCCATTCCTTTTGAAATGTTTGTTTTTTCGGGGACATGTTAGTTTTTGGGGGTGTAAGTGTACCATAGTACGTAACTTCTATCTTCCATAAAGATGATATACTGTAATTCGCAGGTCATGACTTTCTTGGTGTTTTTTTTTTACCACTTTCAAAAAATAGTTTCACTACCGTCCCTTCTTTCCCATGTCAATGGAAAAGCACATTTAATAGGAGATACACCTTCATTCATGGTTGTTTTTCCATTGTCATCTTAGTTTTCAGGAAATAAGGGTTTAATAGTAAGGGAAACCAATGGTTCATAAGCCCCTAATAATAAAGCCGGCTGTTTCTGGGGGGGTGTACCTTGGGGGGGCCATCAGTACAACCACTTGAGCAATGAAAAAACCCTTGTTGTTTAGGGTATATAGGGGATTATACTACCCACTGCATAGGGATTATAATACCCTTATGCTCTCCCTCCTGCAAGGGAATTTTGGGTGTTTCAAACACAGACCCTCTTGGAGCACTAGGGATAAGCAGTTATAAGAATCCCATCATTAACAACCCAAAACCCTTGTTGTTTGCTGTAATTGAGGATCAACAACTACCCAGTTATATGGGGAGTATCAAATAAATCATTATCTGGGTGGTGGTTTTAAAGTTTTTTTTATTTTCACCCCGAAATTTGGGGAAGATGAACCCAGTTTGACTCGTATATATATATATTTTTCAGATGGGTTGGTTCAACCACCAACTAGTCACAGATTTCTTGTGAACAAATTTCGAGACATGTGACAGGTACACCAAGCCAAAGAAGATCAAGCACAAGTTAGAAAGATCCCTGTTACTCAAATAAAGGATTCAAGGGAATGTCACGATGGTGGGGTTGTTGATCATTGCTCACCGCTCCCAACGCCGAGGTGAGAAAGCTTGCCACACTGGAAGGTCGACTCCAATTGTTCCCAAGGAGTTTTTTTTTTTTTCGGGAGAAAACATGGTGTTTTTTTTTTGCTCACAAAAGCCAGCGATTCCTTAGAAATCATGATTTTAAGTGGATAAGTTTAGATTATGCCTTTATTTTTGAGATGTTTGTGTGGCATGTTCGACTTTTTGTTGTGATTTTTGGGAGAAAGGTACTATGCTTAGCTAGCTAGTATTATGCCAACATGTGTGTTTCTTGTTTTTTCAAATGATGCTCTCAAAGAATGGCAGTTTTCTGAACAACAAACTCTCCCAACGCGCAGAATCCTTTCCGTTACCCTAAGAATCATGGGATCTCAAAACTGGTTTGGAAATCCAAAAGAACCCCGCTACAATGAAACCCCTCTCAGGAGGGTCCAATGATTCTTGGGGTGGTATAAATTCCCTAAACAATCTAAACAACCAGGTGTTTTTTCACTCATATTCTGTGGTCAGTAGATCCAACATGTGACCCCCAACTGACTTCCAACAACGAGACCAGCTTTTTAGGAAAAAAAACTCCACTTTCGTGTGAGGTTACAACATCGTTTTTCCTTTTTTTCTTCTTTTTTTCAAGTGCTCTTTGCTGTTTTGTGTGAGACTTTATATCCACCTCAACAAAAAAAAACAGCAGCTGCAGTGTTATCCGATTTTTGTTTGTCACAGATGTTTGTTGTTGTCAGGGGTGCTACTTGGATGAAATACTTGAAGGATCATTCCAGTTAGCACCAAACTTTGAATCCGAAAACTCCTCATCCAAAATTTCTTCAGGATCCCCACCTTCAGCGCGGTGAGTAAGAAACCCATGGGTCGAGCCATCAGCGTTGAAGATCGAGCACGGCGGGCGGGAGAACGGGCGGTGCAACGTGCCAAAGAAGGTGGGGGCGGCTATGGCAGTTGATCCTGATGGATCTCCAACTTCGTAGCCCCTCAAAAATCTAAAAAGGCTCCAAAAAGGAAGGGTTTTGTTTCTGTAAGTAACTCTCTTTTTTTCCTGAACTCGTTTTTTTTTGTTTTTTGAGGAAGCGAAGTGTTAGTTCTTAGGGAGTGCACTATGATCCGCAGCGAAAACCCAACTGACAGGTGTGATGCGAAACGCAAAAGCGCCGCGCAGAGCGTGAACGAAAAAAACACCCACCGGGGACGTGGAAGTGGTGGTTTGTTGTGTTGCGGCAGTATTGATGAATGGATTTCATGGAGAAGAACTGATATTTTAAGATCAAAGACAACGTCAATCCAACAATTTTTTGGATGAGGGATCTTTTTGGACCCCTAAGAGTTGTTTTTTTGGTATGCCTCAAGGGGCCAAAAATCTAATTGTTTTTTTTTTCAAATAGACCATTTTGAGGAAAGTTGGATTTTTGTGGTTAAATTTTGAGGATTTTTGTTGTTTTTGTTTGTTTAATGGTTAAGGGCCGTTTTTATGGCCTTGTAATGGTGGAAATTCTTTCAATGTGTTTTCCGCCAAGTTCCAGGGAGAAGATGTTGGGCCGGAAAACTGGAAAACCGATTGTGGCTGGCATTTTTTGAAAGACGTTTTGGAGCTTTTCAACGCTGGTAATTCTGGTAAAAATCGGTGCTTTCAACCTGTTAAATCAAAATCCTCAAGCCTCAACTTTCGAAAAAAACTCTCTGAAGGCCATAGTTGATTTCTTTTTTGCTTGAAGTTGTTGTTGTTGTTGTTGTTGTTGTTGTTGCCCTTTGTTGGGCAGCCTCTGGGATCCTTAGCAAATCGTAATCATCATCCAAAGCCACCAACCATTGAGGCCAAAAGGTAAAATCCATTGAGTGATTGGAATACATCAGCTGATGAGCATAATTGGTGATGAGATCCAACAAAAATAGGCGTAAAAGAAAAGATGATATTGGCAAGTGGAAGAACTCCTGATGAACATATTGGTATATATAAATACCCTCCAGTAAACTAACATGGCAGAAAATCAACAGATTTTGGGAGGTACATCTTCAAAAGGTGTTTTTTTGTCATGTTAGTTTTTGGGGGTGTATTTAAACATTTCCTTTATTTGCTTCCAACATTTACTTCTAAAACATTGGAAAAGGGTCAAGTAAATGACATATCGCATCCTACATTGTTCTAAAGTTGATGTTCAAGATAGGTTTTTCTCGGAAGTTCAGAAGATAAGATAACGCAGCACGTGTTGAAGTCTTTTCGAAAGAACTTTGTGCCGAACTTTGCCAAAAAATAAATATACCCCCCCTGATATTTAAGATTGATACTGCAAATATCCAAACATTGAAAGGAGATACACCTTCCAAATTTCCAAAGCATCACTACTCCCCTGAAAACTAACATGTCCCCTGAAAATCACTGGTTGGAAGATGTATTCCCAACTGAAATAGTCCTTTTTAGGGGACATGTTAGTTTTCCGGGGTGTATTTTTTTTTCGGTATTTACCGTTTATTTCGGGGGGTATAGTTGGTTCTTCCTCGGGGCAAAAGTATTCTGGGAGATGGATTGCGGAGAAACAACTTCAAACTTCCTCCGCAGTCACCTGGCATGGAGACTGGGGACATCTTCCTAGAGCTTCGAGAGAAGAGGCCGGCCATGGGGTAAAAAGCTGAGGTTGATGTAAAACCACGCAAAAAATGGCTGAACTCCTGGAAAGGTTGGTAGTTTATCTCATTATTTCTAAGGTTTTAGCACCATCCCAAACGGTGGTGAACCGCCTTGGTGATTTCTGAACCTTTTTCCACAATTTGGACCCCCAAGCTGCCTACCTCCTCTGAGAGTGCAACCCGCAGGCATCAGCTTTACACCAGGCTGAATGATGAGGAGGGGACCCGTGGCCGGGTATGGGGAGTAGTTTTTCTTGTTACAAGGCTGAGAAAAACAAACCCAAATCATCACTGTTTTGATGGGAATTTCAGCTTAACCTTTTTGGAAGGTTGGGGCTAGGACGTTCACAGGTTCCAGGTATATATACTGCTAGGTTGTTTGCAACTCAAACATTTTTTATTTTCCACTCCAACAAATTGGAAACGATCCAATTTGACGGTGCGCACATTTTTTTTTTGAAACGGGTTGGGGAAAAACCCACCTAATACTACAGGTATCTTGATATACATTTTCCACACCATTTTTCACACCCCAACTAACTACCTATGTTTGGGGTCTGGTATTATTTCTCCCAAAAATCCTTGGATTTGACAATGGAAAAAACCACCAGCCAAACCTCAAAATCCACCAAGAGTCTCCATCCTGCCAACCTGCATCTGAGATGGACGAGAATTCAGCAGGTTCTCCCTGAGAACATCATCGACTCAGAATCCGTATACGAAGAAAAATTATCCAAGTCTTGGTCTAAAACTTCCCCCGATTTTTTGGGACAAACCAATCAAAAGGTGCAACACTCAATCTTGAGAGTGAAAGATGATGTTGCAGAAAAGAGTCTGGAGATGAATTTTCAGAAGGTTTCTTGATTACATCCCGCAGTTGGTTTCTGAAAAGTACATCCCTGAAAATTAACGGCTTTTGAACCTACAAATCACCCAATTGAACAGGAATTTCATCTTCCAAACCTTCATTTTGGGTTCAAAAGGTTAATTTTTCAGGGGTGCATCCTACACTAGAAAACCAGTCACAAAGGTGTGTCCCCGTTGATCATGAAAGGTCCCGTAAACTCCACGTATTTGGGTGGAGTTTGAATAGTTTGAAGAATGCGAGTTGAACAATTCCACTACTAGGTGGTGGTTTCAAATATTTTTTTACTTTCCGCCCTATGGGAAAATTTCCAATTTGACTAATATTTTTCAGATGGTTGTGTTAAACAAAAACAATGTTCTTTTTTTAAATAGCTGTCATGATGTGGCAATTTCTGTTTGAACATTTTGGTGTCAAAAACAGGGCCTTGGGATGATGATGATGATGATGATGATGATGATGATGATGATGATGATGATGATGATGATGATGATGATGCTGATGACGATGACGATGACGATGACGATGACGATGATGATGATGATGATGATGATGATGATGATGATGACGATGATGATGATGATGATGATGATGCTGATGACGATGATGATGACGATGACGATGATGATGATGCTGCTGATGATGATGATGATGATGATGACGATGATGATGATGATGACGATGATGATGATGACGATGATGATGATGACAATGATGATGATGATGACGATGATGATGATGATGATGATGATGATGATGATGATGATGATAATGATGACGATGATGACGACGACGACGACGACGACGAGATATTCATCAGCACATTCATTCCATCTCTTTTTGCCGAATAAGAACCGAACCGACAACCAGAAAACTTTCCCACTGAATCAACCTGCCTCTCCAGGTTTGTGTTTTTTTGGCCTGGACGGGTCGACATATTTTTATTCCAAAAATCTGGAGGACTTACTCTTGCATTGGAAGTGTTCGTGGGGGAATCCCAGAAGGTTCCACCCCTTCCGGTGGCGGCTCAGAACTTGATGGCTTGCACTTCCCGGTGAAAGGATCGATGGCGATCGCCACTCCCAAGTTCGGTGGCGAGTTGTTTAAGGAGCCATGATAACCAACTGCCATCGCAGTGGCGATCGCCATCCATCCTTTCAGGGTGGTGTATGAGCTTGATACAGCAAGATCCTGAGATTTGTCAAAAGTGATCCTAAAATTTGGCTTAAAATGAGCTAGGTGGTCGTTTCAAATATTTTCTATTTTCAACCCTAATCCTCCGAATTTTCCTTCAGGGATGCTGTTTATTGAAACTAAAAAGAATCTTTGGAGGTAGAAGTCATGGGGGGATATATATATATATAATATGTTTATACAATACTAATATATATATATATACATATAGAAAACCCACACTTTTTTTGTATGGGAAGAGGTGAGACTCGCTGTCGGCATCGCGCCAGGGCGCGGGTGTCAAACCCCATGGCCCGTCCTCAGGTTATTGGATGCCCTTTGTGGCTTGCAGTTTCGAGTCAGGCGTTTTCGAGCTGCGTTTCGCCAGACACAGACACAAGCTTCAAGGGAAGATGGGGACTCCAACGTCAACCCCCTTTTTTGAATAGCCCCTGAAAATAGGCGTTTGGAAGTTTGGAGATTCCAAACTTGGACAATTCATCATCTTCAGGAACGAAAATGTTAGTTTCAGGGAGGGTTGGTGGTGGGTTTTTAAACATGTTTTATTATCACCCCGAAAATTGGGAAAGATTTCCCATTGGACTTGACGATCATATTTTTCAAATGGGTTGAAACCACCGACCTTTTTTTACTTGGAAAGAAAAGCACAACAACTTCGAACTTCAGTCATTTCATGTGCTGGACAGATATGTTTTTTACCTCACAAAAAAATATTGCGTTTTTTTTCTTCTTTTTTTCGGCCAAGACTTGTGAAGCCAGATATTCATGATTATGACATGTCATGAAGTGACCGTTCCTCGCAACCGTCAACCTCTTGGATCTTAAAGACAAGAAAAGTGGTCGTTCAAATCAAACCCTGAATCACTAACGTCCAGTGACGACCAACTGGTGACTTCCGAAATGACTATAGAACTAACTCCTGGTGCAAAGACAACCTGTTCCACTTAAAACTCAACTAGAGTGACAACGAAGAAGTGTGAAAAAATATGATGTCATTGTTGGAGAGAACAAAGTCCATTTTTTTTGGGGGGGGATGTGGGATGAATGTGGGTGAATGGAGATTTGTCGTGATTTTCAATCTTTTTTCGAACGTCTCGGGATGTCACAAAATAGCTGAGTTCATTTGTGAATGTCCTCAATCTTTTGACATCTTCAAAAGACATGTCTCAAAATATTTCTTCTTTCTGGTGGGGGGCTTCAACCTGACTTTAAAAGTCAAATTTTGTCAAAAATTGAAAGTGAGAAAAAAAGCAGTCGCATTTTTTGTTGTTTCCCGAAGTTCTTGTTGAGACATCAGAGGACTTGCAAATTTGAATGATTTACAAGCCGCCCTTGTGGCTGAAAATCAGCACAAGGTTTTTGTTGTTGACCTTTGACCTGAAACTTGGCACCTCTGTTCAATGGGACTGGGACCTTCCGTGGTGAGCTATGGATGTGCTTGTCCATCTTCCGAGCCCTGCAGAAATGTGCAGGTTCGGGGCCCGGGCCGTTTTTTTTTTTTTCGGTTTCGTTGTTTGTTTGGCAATGATTGCTTTATTGAGATTTATTTGCAACGTCATGTGGAACATGGATGAAATAATGAGAGACTCTGAGACTTCAAGTCTTTCAAGGACTCCATTCGCAATTCACTATACTGGCGTATTATATTCCTAATCCCGGATTGTAACTGGGTAGTACTGTTGCTGCTACATACTAACTTGGATGATCCTCCAAGTACAGAAACACCTGAAGTAGGAGAAAATCCTCCATGATGAAATCGATGATTGCAACATTTCACCGGAATAACTTTGTCATTTGGCCAGATTTGTTCTTTAAACAGCTTGATTTGTCCCTATAATGATAAGTTATGATAGCATTCAATTTCAGACACAACATATCCTTGGATTGGCAGGAAGATCCCGATATGCCCACATACTCTCTAGCATTCTTGTATATGGATGTTTCCGAAAATAATGGTACCCCGAAATCATCCATCTTAATAGGGTTTTCCATTATAAACCATCCATTTTGGGTACCCCTATTTTTGGAAACACCCGTATAGACAGAGATACTCAAGGACAACATTTCGAAACATTCGACTCAACATCTCAATTTCCTGATTGTTTTCGATGTCACTTGATGTTTGTACATAGTAAACCTTTGAGGGAAAAACCTTCTCCACAGGTTAAGTTAAAGAAATGCCTGCAGACAACTGAGCAATGAAAAGACCTGGTTGTTTAGGGTATATAGGGGGTTTAAACCCTACTCTCTGTTCTAGGGTTTATTATAATCCATTATAGGAATCCTTATTAAACAACCAGTAGATTATAGGAAATGCCCCCACTTGACGACTGATCTTACCACCTTGTTGACTTGTTGTTGCGCAGTTCCTTATGCACGAGAGCGATGAGCGCATCGAACAAGTGGTGGAGGGCGAGGTGCTTCACGAAATGAAATGAATCGATTTTTACATCCGAAAAGTCAAAGAAGTCGTAGTTACTACAGTCATACGGTTGATGGACGAAATCTGGCTAACCAGCTGATATAGTAAATATCCCATTATTTACAGGGTGTTATACATCCCAGGTGGTCAAGGATTTCTTCCACCAACAGTATCCTTTGAATTGCAGTTTTTTATACACAACAGTCTCAAGTGATTTTTAGGATTGCCCAGATGCTTGTCATCAACTTGGGTTTTCCGAGTTGGGAACGACATTTCCCAAAAGATTTGTTTTTGTTCTCGGAGGTATTTTTTAGATACTGTACCCTCTAGCTACAGCAAGCACAAAGATCCATAGAAAAACAATTGGGCACGATTTTGGAGGATCAATTTTGTCCATTTGTTTGGATACCACTTTCTCCATATGAAAGCTTGGAGATTTTCGGAGTATTCCTGACAGTGGAAAATCAACCATGAATGAAGATGTAGCTTCCGTTCAAACATGGGGATTTTCCATTGCCTGGTAGTTTCCGGGGTGCATTCTTTTCCGGACAAAACCGGAGATCTGGATTCTTTGGAAGTAAACACCAGAGGTTTTTTTTTGAGACATTTGGATTCAATGACACACCGATTTCTTGTGTGTATCAAAAAAAGGTCTCGTTCAAATCCATTTTTTTCTCTCCAGAAAAAACAACAATTCCGATTTTGTCATGGAAATCTAAAGGGGCCCACTGCCCCCAATACCAATTCCCCGGAACCAGGTCTTAAAACATTTCAACACAACCAAAATTGACTCATGAATGCCACGATTTTGTTTCCAGGGGCACGGATGGGGGGTAGATTCAAGTTACAACACTGGGTGGTGGTTTCATTTTTTTTAATTATCGCTGCTTTTTGGGGAATTGATCAAATTTGACCAATGCTTTTCAGATGGGTTGAAACCACCAACAAGAACAGATTTCTGTTGGAGAACTTCTCTTCGAAAGCTTTTCGAATCTTCAACTCTCGAATTTGTTTTTTTGTTACATGTCAGCTGAAAATGATTACCCTCCTGGGAACGAGAACCAGAAAACATATTTTCCCACCAAACGTGAAGTTGGGGCCCGAATCATCGACTCAAGTTGGTGCCGGCTCGATTTTTTTTGGGGAATTTGTTCGTTCTGAGGAGGGTCTGCAAAAACACCCCTACTTGGAGGATCATCCCAGGACTTGTAAGTGGTTGATATCCATGGTGATCATAAGTCCCCTAGCTGGGATTATTCCCTTTCCAAATGGCCATTCCATGGCTTACAAATGGTGGTGATCCTAATTACTTACATCCACTGGGATGATCCTCCAAGTACAGGACTTTCCTGTAGAAACTTTTTATTCCACAAAGCATTAAAAAAAACACCGCGTGCCCAGAGGCTCATCTGAACCAACCCCCACTGTTTTTTTTTCGGTGCGACTTGTTAGTTCCAGGGGAGGGTAGAAATTCCGTAGACTTCTCAGACATTTTGTTTGAATACCAAAGAGATGAAAAAAAACCCTCAGAAGTTTCATGGGTTCCATGGATGAAGTCCTGGAATTTTTGGACGTTCGAAGATGTTCTGGGTGGTGGCAACTCAACTTTTTTTAAATGTTCATCCCTATTTGGGGAAGATGCACCCATTTTGACTACACTCCGGTATACTAACATAGCAATGTAAATTTCACTATTTGTAGATGTAAATCCTATTGGAAAAGGTGGATTTACATGGCTATGTTAGTTTACCGGAGGGTAATATTTTTCAGATGGGTTGGTTCAACCACCACCTAGTGTTCCCTTGTTTTGCTAGCTGGTAGAATAAAAAACCACCTGGGAACTCTGAAGAACTAGTTTTGTACATTCCTCGCAAAAATCCTGGAACATTTTGTGGTCGACGTTCCTGGGGTAACATTCTGAAAAAATAAAGGCCCCATGGTTAATTAAGGCCTAAAAAATTGGACAATGTTGGTTCACAATCCCCAAAGAGATGGCATTTGGGGTGGGCGGGGCCGCTTAGATTCCCATGGATTTTTTTCTCCGTTTTTTTTTGGTCGTTGAAACAAATTTTCGTTGGTCCAAACATTGGGCAGGTGGGCCAAGTACCTGCCACCTCCACTCGCAATCAATTCTCCAGGTTCTGAACGGTTGGAGGGGTTGAGAGCTTTAGCATACCTTGGGGTTACCAAGCCTTTCGAGAGTTTTTTCAACATTCCAGGCACCCAAAACTACCGTTGATGATGGTTCAGAAATCCCAAGGCCCAAGGCCAACCACCTGGGATGTATAAAATCTTTTAAAAAATTGATAAGCTATTTACCAACAGGTGCAGGATTTCTTCCATCAACAGTATCAATAAAGGTTACCCTCCCCGAAACTAAGAGTTCGCCCCTGAAAATAGGCAGGGCGCCAAAAGGAAGCGATCATCGTATTCCAACCATCCATTTTCAGGTGAGAACTGTTAGTTTCAGGGATTGTAACCTCTATTTTTTTAAAAGATGTGTATCCACTAATTTTTTTTTGGGGTCAGCTTCTAATGTTTTACCGTTTTTTTTGATGTACAAATCGGTTTGGTTGAACAACAACCACCCTAGGGATGATGTTTTTTTTTTAAACCTTGTTTCAATGGAGATTCTTGTAACATCCAACTGGAAACTCCGCATGAATTTCACCGAGGGACTCTGGATTCAATTTTGCGTTTGCAAAGTCATCAAGGAAAAAAGCATTTTTGACTGCAACCACTTGTAGGAAAATGGGTGTTATATTACACTCCCTCAAAGTAACAGTTTGAACCTAAAACTTGATGGTTACGGAACACTACTTTCCTTTTGGGGAACCGTATTTTCAGGGGCGAAGAGATGGTAGTTGTCGATTTTTGACACATGTTTTTTTTGTTGTTGCAGTTTTCTTCCAAGAATCACCAAGTCATTGGAATCTGATTTTTTGTAAAGACTTACATGTTGATCCTCAGATAATTTTTTTGAAGAAAACAAATCATTACCAAAATGGACCAATCGACCACTTCATTTGATTGACATCTGAAAACTAACTTCATTGATTGACATCTCCAAACTAACTAGTCTAATATACTGTTGATGGTTCAGAAATCCGGCGGTCACCAGATGATAGGCAGTCTATCCCATCATGAACAGGTGGTTGTTTGGGATTTCTGAACCATCAACAATATCCCGTGAAAATCTGGAAGATGATTCATTTCCTTGTTTGAAATGGTCCCTTTTTTTGCTGAACAACTCGTTCATTTTCGGGGGGGGGGGAACGACCGCGGATCCGCGCAGGATCAATCTCCGTTCCACCACGAAGGAGTACAATTCAACGGCCGGGGACCTTGAAAGATGGCACGAACTTTTGACCCTGACTGAGTTGATTTGATCATCTTTACTTACCCTCCAGTAAACTAACATGGCAATGGAAATTCACCTGTTCCAATAGGAAATACATCTTCAAATGGTGGATTTTCCATAGCTATGTTAGTTTACCGGAGGGTAATTAAGAGATAGAATCCAAAGATTGATCTTCAAGCATTTTAAGTTGAAATCTTCCAATCCTTTTGAGTACTTCTTTCCCCTTCTTGCCCCCCCCAAAAAGATGAACAAACATTGAAACCATTCGGATGGGGGGTCCTCAACTGCCACCTCTTGTTGCCTTTTCTCAACAGCCGATCCGCTTGGAAGTTTCGGGATTGTTGGAGGTATTTTTTCAAATGAGATCAGTTTCACCCAAAGATGAGCCTGGATGAAAAAAGTCATGTGCCGAAAATAAAAGCTATTCACAAGTTGGTGGACCCCCTTTTTGACGATGTCAACGTCGCAGTCTTTGACAAAAACGGCAAGATTTCGGTTGAGTCGAGTTGTTTTTCTTTCCAAAAATCATCGTCCTCAAAATCCGCCCAGTTCCAGTTCTTTTTTGTTCTTGTGTGTAGGGGAAGATCATTCAACTTGAATTTGAGGTGGGGTTGGACCGCATTGTTTTTTTTTATTTGGGGCAGATTTATTTAGCTTCAAGAAAAAAATCATCCCGGAATTTGCTGGAAGTCTTGGGAACTTTTTGGGGCACCGGGCACTAAACAAAAAATCCATCCCCAAACTTAGAGCGAAAAAACTTGAAAATTCTCGAAGGTGATCACCCTCTAGTAAACTGAAGCTAGCTAGCTGGAATTGGCAATGGAATCTCCTCATTTCCAATAGGAACCTACATCGACTCATTCAGGGCCCCCCTGGAATCCAGCTAGCTATGTTAGGGCAGCCCGGGGTGTTTTTTTTTTACGGATTCTAACCGGTGGGATTCAGCACCATTAAACTTAACATTTGGGGAACATTTTATTTTCTTTTCCGAACCACTCAGCAAGCAAATCTAAGTCAATGGAGTTTTCTGAAGCGATTTCGACGCTGAGGATATGACCAACTTCGGATTACATGCTGAAGAGGGGCCCTCTGCGGCAGGTGCCATGGCCTTGATGGGGAAGAATCGTGGAAAATCCAATCTGTTTGTATCAAGGTGAAAGACTGTCAGACTGTCAGTGTAATCTTGTAGCACTGGTCACCAGTGTGAAATCCACAAGCATTTTCGAAGGGAAAAAACATGATGGATTTCATGACAAAAGTTGGCATTTACCTGAAATTTTTCACCAAATGAGCGACCCGTTCCAAACCCTTATGACATGTCCTACTGGTTGGTTAGTAGGGATGGATCCTTATGGCTGATCCGTATAATCCGTATATAACTGGGTAGTATAATTTCCTTTGTGACCCAACCAACCGGGATAAAATGAACACTGCTCAAGTGACAAGTGACAACGCTTTTTTCAGTCGCACATAGACTGAAAACAACATCGCCACAAGCGAAGGGGATCGGGTCATGAAATTCGGGTTGCTGAACAACGCACAGTTCTAATTCTGGGCTATCAATAGATTCGATGGATTAACCAGGAAATATGGAAGCTGGGTAGAACTTTCTATATGAGCCAATCATTATTCTTAAGCTGGGTAGAATTTTCTACGTCAGTCAACCATTATTTTAAAGCTTGGTAGAATTTTCTACATCAGCCAATCATTTTTTTGAAAATATCTCACTTGAAATTGATCATTTGATTCAAGCCGATACTACACCAGTAGATTGCTGTACCCATAGGATCCATGTATGGTATATTTCCCTACATTTGGTTGATTTTTATGGTAAATGTAGGGAAATATACCATGCATGGATCCTATGGGGTATGGTAAAGGTAAATCTGAAATGAAACTTTTTGTGACCCATTTGGGGTCAAGTCATATAGCCCCAGATGCAACTACTTGGAGGAGAATCCGCTCCCAGGACTTGTAAGTGGTTAAGTGGTTAGGAACCCCCATTTATAAGCCATTTAGTAGGCCATTTGGAAGGGGAACAACCCGATCCTTAGGGGACTTACTAACCCTACTTAGTGGTTAGTAACCGTGGTGATCGTTGTTGTCCCTCAAGGATATGGGGTTGTGTGTCCCTTTTCAAAGGGCCTTTTATGGCTTATAAATGGGGGTGATCCTAAGTACTCACAGGTCCTAGGATGATCCTCCATGCCGAGTCGTTGCCTTTTTTCCATGCTTTAGATGACAAACCTACGGAGGGTTGGAAGGGTGGGAATGGTACCAACTGACCCATCATCCACATCCAATCCTCTATCCAAATCTAGTAAGGGTACAATTGAGCCACCATGATTCGCTTGAGAGAGAGGGTTCAAAAATATACTTGAACGTTAGAGATTCACCATCCGGGTTACTAAATTCATGGTTTAAATCCTACTAGTTATCCTAATATAAATTCACTAGGTAGCTATCGGGAATCTTTGATGTTGGCATCATTTTTTTTTGATGCTCTAAACTGGTTGTAACTACATATAGTTGTTTACGATTGGTTTTATAGCTGGGTTTATAATTGGGTTGTACCCCCCTGAAAACTAACATGACATTGGAAAATCACAATTTTTAACTAGGAGATACATCTTCATTTATGGTTGTTTTTCCATTGTCATGTTAGTTTTCAGGGGTCTAACTGAAAAGACCCACATTGTAGCCAAGTGGTTTTCTCCTTCTGGCAGCTTTTTTTTGTCTAAGGAGAAGATCTCAAATGGTTGCACTGGCTGCTTGGGCAACACTGGGCGAACCTGAAGAAGTCTTTGGAGAAAGTCATTAAGCAGGCAGGGCGAAACGGGTGAAACTGAAGTCATTTACCAGGGGTCATCAAATTACCAATTTTTTAGGGTATCAAACACTACAAATCTATAGTAGTTTTGCTGGATTTCCCCTATAGGTGTGTGCATTGTTTGGATTGGTTATCCTAGTCACCCCTGTTTACCAGGATCTGTTTCAAAATAGAACTCGGATTCGGGTGTTCGGAGCTTGTCACATCATAGTGGCTCAATCATTTCTTCGATTCGCCAAGTTTTCATACTGTCTTTGAAGATTATATGATTATATTTGGATCAACCAACGGTAAATTGGTGGTTTGGGGCCCAGTGGTTTGGAGTCCTAGGATTCCCTATTTGAAAGGGAGTCTGACTTAGAATTTAAGATGGGTTGGTTCAACCACCAACTAGATATGACAGATATGAACTCCGTTTGAGCGCAGGGTGTTTAACCAGGTGTGTCAGGGCCCTTTTCTTGATTTTCTCGTTCAAAAATTTCCATCAGTTTTTCAGCGGTCAAGTGTTGGTGACTCTGTGGTAGTGGGGTTTATTTGCCTAGGGAAAGAATCCTTTTGTAAAAGGAAATTCGATGGGTAAGATACAAAACCACCAACTTTAATTACCAACCAACGATGTTGTTGTTTTTTTTACACCCCTGAAATTTAACATGGAACCTGAAAATGGACCCCTGGAATAGGAGATTCCTTTTGGAAATCATCATTTTTAGGTTCCATTTTAATCTTCCAGGGTGAATGGATTCTACTTTGGCAGCATAGCCAGCATTGCTTTGAACCTCATTCGGAATTGTGCAAGCTCCATAAAACACCCAGGGAAAAAAGCACTTGAGCAATGAATCAAATCCTGCTTGTTTAGGGTACAAAGGGGATTATACTATATATCCAGTTCTGTGGGGATTATAATAAACCAGTGTAAGGGGATCGCTATTA
This sequence comes from Breviolum minutum Mf 1.05b.01, assembly GCA_000507305.1. Lineage (NCBI taxonomy): Eukaryota > Dinophyceae > Suessiales > Symbiodiniaceae > Breviolum > Breviolum minutum. The sequence continues at coordinate 18,900 of DF242793.1, read as the reverse complement.
AACAGCCAGATTCCATGAAACGTAAGGCCGGGTTATTTTCGTGGCTCACTTTTGGAACATGATCATTTTAAAGACCCTCCACGCATCTACTTTTCATAAGACTGATCTGCTTCCTCCATTTTCGACTTTTGATCTTCATCTTAGGACCAGAACACCCTGACAAAACCGCTTCAGTTCAATTCCACGAGATTTTTTTCTGGAAACAAAAACCACCAACAGCAACAACATCAACATCAACAACAACAACGAGAACAACGACATGTACAACGACCACGACCACGACAACTATGACGACAACAACCACAACAACAATACCAACAACTCCAACTACAAAGACAAATACAACTTCAGCTCCAAGAAGAGGAACAACACCATGTAACATACAACAACATCCAGAAATAACAGCCGCACAACAGCCGATCACCAGCCAAGTGACCAGTTTTTTTTCTCAAGGATCTGGAGCCTATCATCCAAGAAGCTTTGCCGAAGCCGTTGAATAAAATTGCCTTTCAGGTTGGTGGCTGGACCGTTGGGTTGCCAACCGGGGAAGTTCAAGCGGCTTTTACTTACACAAAAAATGTGTGGTATTTCTCAGATTTTTTTATAAAACGGAGTTGAATGTTGAAATGTAGATTTACCATATGGTATATTTTTGGTGAAAGAAGAGAAGACACAAGGTTTTTAATTGCATGTTGTTTGCATGATTTTCTGCTGTAGGATTCCTTTTTTGTGCCCCTTCTCTTCTTTGAAGGGGGAAGATGATTTTGGCAGCTCTGAGTTTTTTGGGTTTATCATATACTTTGTTGATTTTTCCAGCCAGCACATGTATTGGTGCTCGAAAATACCCGAGTTTTGTTTTGGGATTTTGGGCACAAAAAATACGTCAAACGGAAGGGTCTTGCTCAAATCCCGCGTGACGGTTACCCGTTACGCCAGCACATCGATTTTGGTGATACCATGCCGCACTTCTCGGATATTCATCCTGTCTTTGACATACAGCAACCTGGCATCGAATCCATGCCGTGAAACATGTGGTAAAACAATTGTGGTTGGGACATGTGGGAAATGGATGGAAATGGTTGCATTTTTTTTGGGATGAAAATTAATGAAATCGGAAAAGAAAGGTCAAGTTGCAGATGGCAGATGAACTCATTAAGAAATGAAATTTCATAGAGTCAGTGGAAAGTTGTCATTGGATTCATCTAATCACTGGATTACACTCAAAATCATGGGTGAACTGTTTACGAGTCCATTCGGCATGGCACAGCGAAGGCTAGATCATGATGCAGTAGTAATTAGAAACCGCCGTAAATCTCGGGTTCACCTTTGGTTCATCTGGTTAGATGTACGTTGCAATATGGGCTTTTACGGACACCTATTGAATCCTGCATCTTTGGTAATGCCTGCGTAGAAGTTTGTCCCCCACATGTAGTGGGGGATGCACTTCCATTTGCAATGAGAATTCTGAGCGCATGCAAACTCCCCAATCAAAATTCCCAAAAATCAAACCCCTTTCAGCCAGCATCAGAATTCCCCCAAATTCAACTACCATCAGCTCACCATCAAAATTCCCCAAAATCCGTCACTCCTGAAACAACTTTTACTAGGTGGTGATTTCAAATATTCAACCCGATGTTTGGGGAAATGATCCAATTTGACTTGCGCATATTTTTTCAAACGGGTGGTTAACCACCAACTAGTCACTAGTCATAGTCATCTAATTGCAAAGGTTTGTGACTTGCAATTTAAAAAAAAAGAATCAATTTGAAGTCCTTTTGCATTCCGGGAATACCGAACGACCAATTTTCACCATTGGTTTTCCAAATCCCATAGGATCCCATGTCGTGTGGAACTATTTACCTACATGACAGGAAAAAACTGAAAGGTGAACCATTTTTCCACATTCAAGGGGAAATGTATATGGGTAAATAATCCATACATGGATCCTATGGGAATTCACCATTGGTTTTCGAAGTCATCCAGGAACGAGTTCCAAGGAATCACCTTGGTGCCTTGGTGCTGCGATAAACCAACACTATCTGTTGATGGTTCGTTCAGAAATCCGGGTTCAACTCACCAGTTGAGGTTGGTAGTTGAAATCCCATGATTTATAGGGTTTTATATATATATATGTCAGGTGGTTGGGAATGGGATTTTTTTCTATCAACAGTAATACTCTTACTAGTTACTGGCGACTATATATCTCTTACTAGATACTGTTACTACTAGTGTCGTACTGTTACTGATTACTCTTACTGTCTTAGTGTTACCAGTTACTAGTTACTAATTACTGTACTTTTACTAGTTACTGTTACTATTGCTATTGTTCTTATAACTATCATAGACTATTTCTATTACTATTACTGTTTCTGCTAGTATTCTTATTTGTTATGTATCGTTTTTCCATTATTCGTAGAATACAATGTATAAAGGCAGTAGTCCTTTCATAACCCCCATGCAGCCATAGAAGTCGCACATAAACGTTTAAACACATCACGAAGTTCCTGGGAAAGGGAATCTCAAGGCATACTATTTTTGTGGGGAAACTATATACCCTGCTGTAAATTAAGATAGCTGGCCGGAATATCCATCATTTTGATGGTATTTACCAGCGAAAAAAAAGGGAGATTTTCCATGGCGATGTTAGTTTACCGGAGGGTAGACCTTACTTCTTAAGGTAGGAAGTTGTAATATACCAGTAGGTTGGGATGCTATCGCTACCAGTAACAGTGGGAAGTAGTATCTGATGGGGGGGAGCAGCCTCAAACTAATACTCTCCCAGAAAGTGTGACATAGACTGAGGGTAGAAATTCGGCTTTGAGATTGTGGGATGCGAAAAATTGCAGGAACGAGCACTTTGAGTCAGAGAATGATACCAAAAAATTGATATTTTGATTCCCCCAAAATGGAGATTGGGTTCAGACGATTCTCCTTTTTCAATTGGGTGATTTTTAGGTTCAAAAGCCGTGAATTTTCAGGGTAGGGGTGTACCAACTTCCAAACTACCAAGAGTCAAGGCAAGATGGGCGTCAAGCCCGAGATAGAGTTTAGTTTAGGCTTGGGTTACCAGCTACCAACTACCAAGAGACAACCACCCCCCTGGTTTCGCACCGATTTCGATGGGACGATGGGACTCTTGGATCGAAAATTTCCGCCCCTGTATCGATTGAAATGATGGGAGAAACCCAAGCCACCTTGACTAGGAGGATTTTTACCCTTATATATACTTGTTTTTCGGTGGGGGAGCGGATTGTAAAGAAAGACCCACTTCGGCAATATTTGTTTGTAGCAGTTTCCCACATGCTTTTCCGACTCTTCATGGTGTGACCCGTTTTTCTTTTTACCATTCTTGAACCATTTGAAGAGGTCAACATTCCACACATTTGGTCCATCATTTTCTTCGGAAGTTCAAAACACCCCAAACCCAAGGATCCAAACAGAGTCTTGACTGTTTTGGTCCCATTCTTAAAGAAACAACTGGATTCCAACCAAGTTCAGGCAACATAAACTACCTACCTGGCCGGTACGCAATGCTTAGCCATTGTCCCTACTAAAATTTTCCAGCAAATTTTTAAATTGAGCAATTGGTTGAGGCTCTTGAAAACCTGGATGTGTTTAAGATGACTTTTTACTTTCTACCATGGGATTCATCACCCATAAACCATCATTTGGGGAATATTTTGTTTTTCCAACCGTCTTAAAACCGAGGAGGTGGGTATGCAATGGAACTGTTCTGGAAAGATTGTGATGGTCCTAGATCCTGTCCGAATTGGCATGGAACCTTTACCTGGATATGGAAAAACTGGAGTTTCACTTTTTTCGTTGGCTGAAGAGTTGCTAAGTGGCGGCAACTCAAAACAAAATTATTTTCACCTCGGAAAATTTGGGGAAGATTTCCAATTTGACGAACGTATTTTTTCAAATGGGTGGTTCAAACCACCAACTAGCTTTATGTTTGACGTTTTTTTTTGGAAGCTCACCATCAGCTAACGTTCGGGATTCTAAGGGTGCCCTTAAGTAACAATCCCTTTCACAACGGGATCCCAGGAATCCAAACCACCGATTAATCATTAGCTGACACCATTACTTCATCTTGGAGGCTTATTATATGTGTAATGTGAAGATCTGCTTCATAAATAAAAACTTGGCCCCAAATTATTTAAATTGGTCAGTTGGGTCCAACATTTACTAGTTACTTCGTGACTTACTTAGTGCTTGGTGTATAGGTGATTTTTTGAGATGATTTTACCACAAAGGCGATCCAATACTTTTGATGGTTCAGGAATCCGGTTACAGTAAGTAGTTAAGTTGAGGTGAGGGAATCCGGTACTTTATCTTTGGGCAGATAATTCGCATTTTTTTCCCTCATCTCCACATTTCAAGTCATCATTTCAATCACGTAGTATCAATAGCTTTTAGGTGACATATAATCACCCAATAGGCAATATATAAGTGGTATATAAGTGGTATATACTGCCAATTGGGGGATTATATGGTACTCGTGCCTACGACCTATTAAGGGAACCAGGAAACTCCATTGATAGTAGGTAATGGAGTTTGAGGACGATTGCTATAATTAATGAGCTTCTGTACAAAGCGATGACTGTATGGTCTTCGCTGGACCTCCGGGAACTACCTGAATAATTTCACAGGTGGAGGATTGGAAGCAGCGGTTTCCAACATGACATTTTTTTCCTATTTTTCACCGGGCCAGGTGTAAGTTTGCCAATGAAATTCGATCCTTTTCAACCTTCTTAGTTTGCTAGCTATATTATATCGCCAAAATGGGGGAAATTTCAACATCACCAAAATGATGAAAACCATCAACCCTCTTTTCGTGATGCAAGCAAAAATCCCAGGGAACGGGTGCAAATACTGTTGATGGAAGAAATCCTGCAAAAGTTGATAGTTTAACCGTAACCATGTTAAACCTATGATTTACAGAGTTTCATACATCCCATGAGGTTGGCCTTGGGATTTCTGAACCACCAACAGTAGTTTCAAACTCATCCAAAATGATCTTTTCATCCACCCCTTGTTTTTCGTGATGTAAAAACCTCCCAGGAACCCAGGGGGCAGATATCACAAACTCATCCTCATCTATCAGATATGGGTGTTTCCAAAAATAGCGGTACCCCAAAATGGATGGTTTATAATGGAAAACCCCATTAAAATGGATGATTTGGGGGTACCACTGTTTTCGGAAACATCCATATCATAAACCCAGCCTTGATTAAGGAGAACATCACGGTGGAAGGAACCGTTCTGTTGAAGTTGAGACCTCTTCTGGAAAGGCTTTCTTGCGTCGTTGGGCACGTTGGTTGTGGTGAGGAAACGTTTCCCCGGATGTGTGGTCTGATTTGGGTTTTTCAATACCATGGAGGTTGGTTTCAAACCACCAAGCGCAACAAAAAATATGTGGATAAAAATTAGAGAAAAACACATGAGCAATAAAATCATTCTGGGTGGTTAGGGTATAGGATTATACTACCCAATTATGTGGGGATTATAAAAGGATCCCTATTAAGCAACCAGCACAATGGAAAGTAGGAAGGTTTTTTCTTCGTAGCTCACATGATATTTCAAAAAATGTGACTCACCTTCACTAGTGGCAACACATGAATCATGAATTATGAATCCCTACTTGGATGTCCCGGAACTCAGTAAAAGGTTAGTACAGTAAATGGGTTATAACCCCAATATATCCCATCTATAAACCATTTGTTAACTTTCTGGGACATCCAAGTACAAAAACTCGTGTAAGGTTACCAAGGTTTTCCAAGGGTCATTGCAGCTTTGGAATGAAAGGTATACACGTGTCGTTCATGCAAAAAGGGCCAAGAAAGGTTGTTTAGGGATATGTCGGGGATGAAAACCCTCCCAGTTATACTAGGGATTATAATAAACCAATATAAGGATCCCTATTAAACAACCAGGATTCCATGAAATGTCACTGGTGGGTTTTGATCACTGCCCAGGTTTCAAGATTTTGGTTTTGGTAAGGGATTAATAAACCGTAAACCATCATAGGGTTTCCTGTTAACCAACCCGATGATTTTCCAGATTCCATCTCTGGGGAGACTTCGACCCCAAGGTTTGGATGGTTCCGTTAGGATAAAAGGTGATCGGATCAGTGGGTGATTTCACCCCCAAGGAATACCCCCATTTATAGGTAGGTTATAAAGCACCGACTAACTACCCTCCCTGAAACTAACAGTTCGCCCCAGTGAAAAATCGTAGGTTGGAAGACGATCCGATCCTTTCCTCTTGGCTTTCGGTAACTTTTCAGGGGCGAAAGCTGTTAAACTTCAGGGCGGTACCCCATGTATAGGTAGGTGAAACAACCCACCTGCAACCTGATGGCCATCCATTTAGAAATGGTGGTTTCAATTGGATGATGTTCACCAAATCATTACATAAAAAAATGGTGAAAAAATCACCAAACATCCATTTTTTCCACTGGTCGTTTAGGGTACTGTAAGGCACTGATCCGAGCACCATTGATCCATCCACTTCCAACCGGGGACATCCTATACTTCTTCCAACGACGGGCCGGCCTACTTGGAGGCTTCCTATTATCGGAGGGATGCAAATCACCATGCTGTCGCCACCACATGTGCAATGGAACTTCACAGGTGCGGCATTTTTCGAAATGGTTACCCTCCAGGGAACGAGAAAACATATCCCACCAAACGGGAAGTTCGGAAAATCATCGACTCAAAACTGCCTTGGTAGGGGATATGTTAGTTCCCATGAGGGTACCTTAGGTGGGAAATGGTTAGCAATGGATACTTTGAGAACCCCGCATGCATGAAAACTTAGTAGTTTGAGATACTTGGTTTACACAATCAAAAAAAACAGCAAAGTACTGAAATGCTAGATTTACTTGGTGGTGGCAACTGAAATATTTCTGATTTTCATCCCGCAAATTGGGGAAGATGACCCCATTTTGAGCCATATTTTTCAGATGGGTGGTTCAACCACCAAGCAGTTAGGAAGACGAAGACGATAAACACGGTAAAATGGGACCCAGGGGCTCCATTTTCAGGTGAACCAGCCGTTGGGTTTGTCGTTGTTTTTTTCAGCAGGACTACACACCCGAAGTTTAACATAGCCTCTGAAAAATCGTGGTTGAAAGACTACTTTCCTATTGGGTTTCGGTAACTTTTCAGGGGCGAACTGTTAAACTTTGGGGGGGTATTACTGTAGTTCGTTGATGGATCAATTGTAAAAAAAAAGCTTGCACCTACGATCCGGGATGTTTAATCCTGACATTTGTGAGTCGCTTTACTTGTCAATTGGATCCAGGATGACCCAACAACCATGGTGAAACATGGGTGTTTCCTTAAATGATGGTACCCCCAAAGCACCCCAAAATGATCATTTTTAGTAGGAAAACCCCATGGTTGTTGGGTACCAGCACTGTCGGAAACATCCACATGTCATCCTTGTGGTGGGGGATAGATCCGACTTACAAATGGTTCTCGAACCATTGTAAATTAAAACTCCAAAAATTGGACATGTTAAGACGCCAATTTTTATGGGAATTTCAGGGGCCTAAAAGCCCCCGCAAAAAACGCCACGTCCTGGATGATCCTGGATGGTGATGTCACTGTCAGGCGGTTTAGCTTTGGGTCTCCAGATGGATGTCGTCACGCGCACTCTACGCAAGGTTCCATTTGGAAAAACCAAGGGAAAGGGAGATAGGAAGATATGTATATATATATATATTATATATATACATCTAATGATGTATACTTATATATATATATATATATATTTGGATGTGTTGTCAGTCTACAAGGATTTAACACACATGTAAATCTTCACATATTTATATACGACTATATATGCATATTTATATAATGTGTATACATACATTATATAGTAAGTATATATGATATGTTTATCTAGAATATGTATATATATATATATATGATATGTATATCTAGATATAGTATCACCAGCATTTTTCGAGGTGCAAGTTGGTAGTTAAGTTTTTTTACCCTGCTCCTTGGGCGGGGTCTCACCTCCGGTTGAGTTCAGAAATCCGGCTATATGACCAGTTGACATGGTAGATATCCCATTATTGACAGGGGTTTTACCACCACCCCAAGAGGACATGAATCATCTTCCAAGCATCCATTTGAAAAAGGGGCCAAACTTGCTGTTAGTTTTGGGGAATGTAAGCTAGCTGAACAGTTTTGATGATGCTGGGCAAGATGAGGAAGGGTTTTCAGGCTCACCTTGTTTTTTTTCTCCATCAAATCAGCTAATGGTTAAATTGTTGATTTGGGGCCCGGTGGTTTGGATTCCTAGGATAGTTACTTAGGGGTACACCTAGAATCCCAAACCACCAGTTAACCATTAGCTGATCAAGCCGTTGGCTCACGACTTGGATGCCGAAGAAATCTAAATCGCACTTCGAAAGGGCTTCGAAATGCTGTAAGATGCAAGAAGGACGAAGACTGAGCAATGCAATCGGTTTATTGAGACTCTTTCTTGGGGTGGTTGGTTGATTTCTTGGATCTTCCACTTACTCCCCATAAATCTTACAGTTAACTTGGATCTCCAAGTTGGATGATTTATTGAAGTGGTTGGTTGATTTTTGGGAGATTGGTTGATTGATCAATGGCTGTTTCTGGTTCCCTTAATAGGTGGTAGGTGATATATAATCACCCAGGTGGCAGTATATACCACTTATATACCACTTATATATTGCCAATTGGGCCATTATATGCTACCTACCACCTATTAAAGGGAACCAGGAAACTTCATTGAATTGATCATTGGTCACTGAGTGCTTATCCACAAAGAGAGGTGGTGGCCGACATCCTCAGTGATATGCTGGTGGCTGCTTGGCGGTCTGCAACGATGCCCTGTGGTGGCAGGTTGTTTAGGTATATAAGGGAATTATAATAAGGCACTGTGAGGATCCCTATTAAACTACCAGTATAATGGAAAGTAGGGTCGTTTTTTTTCGTGGCTCAATTGATTTTATTTTCACCCCTGGCGAAGATTTCCAATTTGACGAGCATTCAGATGGGTTGAAACCGCCAAGCAGATTTTGTATATTTCGCACAGCGGTGCTGGTGAGGAAGAACACGTTCTGAATTCAAATATTCATTTGCTCTCCCTGAAACTAACAGTTCGCACCTGAAAAGAGGCCGGGGCCCAAAAGGAAACAATCGTCTTCCAAACATCTACTTTCAGGTGCGAACTGTTAGTTTCAGGGAACGTACATATACTGTAAAACTTCAGGAGCAGATTCTTGAAAATTTTTGGATAATTTTCTTGGCAATTGACAGGCATACTAAACTCTGTTTACTTTGCTTCAAAACCACCACCTGGAACCCAAAACAACCATTGTTTAATGGATGTTTGGTGATTTCCAACCATTTTTTATGGTAAATATTTGGAAAAAAGTCATCCAATTGAAACAACCCTTTATAAATGGATGACCATCAGGTTCTAGGCAGGTGCCTGAGCGTCCTGAAAGAAGGGCCCCGTTTCGGTTGTTTGTTGGGTTTTTTGTTGGGGGATCAAAAAGAATCCGCAGTTATATTCGAGGATTCAGAAATCCTGCACAATGTATGGTAAATACTTCATTGTTTACAGGGGTTGATACATCCCAGGTAGGATTTCTTCCGTCAGCAGTACTAAAGCTGGTTTCCGAGAGGGTAGGTTCAACCACCAACTAGAAAAAAATTCCTGCGAGTCGAGATTCCCAGTCAACACATCGATCCTGTTGATCGATAAAAAAATACCGTTGAGGTGCCGAATCAGATCTTTGTTCATTGGCACCTGGGATGAAGAAATTTAAGGGGAGGGTGATGACGATGGGAATGCCACACATCCCAAATGCAACCTGTCATGTAAACCGTAAGAAATAGCAGGCCTTGTGGACAAACAGCTGGTTTTTGTCATCCCTTTCTTGGTTGGCTACAGGGTGAGTTATGGTGAGATGACTTAAAAGCGACGTTTTGGAGCCATCATATCCTCTCTGTAAACTGACAAATTAAGGCACGTTAATATGCCACCGAGTAGTCTTGCCATTTGAGTAATGAATAAAACCTGGTTGTTTAGTGGTTGCTGAGGAGATGATACTACCTAGTTTTGTCGGGATTATAACTTAAACCATTATATCAACCACTATACGGAAAGTAGGGTCGGGCTTTTTCTTGGCTCATTTTTTAGGGAGTTTCCGTTGCATTTAGTCACAAATTCACTGAAACTAAGAGCAAAAGCCTCTGAAAAACTATATAATGTTTAGATTTTTTTAATTTTCAGCCCTATTTGGGGAAATGTTCCAATTTGACCTATATTTTTCAGATGGGTTGAAAGCACAAGGTCTCGGCTCAAACTCGACTTGTGATTCTTTTCACTCTCGTGATTTTGTCGATTTGACCTCAGCGTTCACACGCGGGCCTTTCTTGCTTCACTGCATTTTGGTGCCTTTGGGTTTAGGGTTAACCCTTTTTTCAAAACCCTGTCTGTGCTCTGGGCGGTTCTGGGCAAGCCGTTCCATCACCATTTCCAATTGCCCCTACTGGTTTTCGGTACACTGCCATAAACCGTGCTGATTTTGTGCGTTGAGTTTGACTTGGTCCTCTTCGCTGTCATCGGCTTTCATATTTCTGGTTTCCGGTACTCTGCCATAAACCGTGCTAATTTTGACTCGAGTTTGACTTCGTCCTCACTGTCCTTATTAGCTGCATTCTGGTTAGTGGTGCTCTGCCTAAACCACTACACGTACTTTGCAGGAGTTGACTTAGTCCTCGGCTTTGCACTACGTTTATGAACTTCTGGCTGCTCAGCTGTGTCTTTTGTACACTTTGTGGCAACCACGAAAGCTTCTATCAAAAGGAGAGGAAGGAGGAATCGGGCTTTGGCCAAGCGAAGACTTTGGCTATTCCGTCAAGGGTGGATCACCTTATCGCCAAAACAGCTATCTCGTATCAGACTGTTTTTGACGCAGCACCACTCCAAGGACCCTTCCATCATCCACTACGTCAAAACCATGGAGTCAAAGGAACCATGGCGATGCTACCTGTGCAAGAGGCTCAACAAAGCCAGCACAGGCTATTGCGGATCATGTGGCCGATCATGGGAGCAATGCTGGGACAAGGAGTATGTCCATGGTGGAAATCGCTCCTACTCACAGAAAGGATGGCGTCAATGGACTGCATGGCCCACGTCGGATGCAGACAGTTCACAAAGGCCAAAGAGCCCCAGGAGACGTCAGAGAAGCCCCAGGAAGGAGGGCAAAGGTGGTGGGAAGTCAAAGCAGGTGCCACCGGGACAACAGAAGTGGCCATCTCCTGTGCTCGACTACTCCAAGATCAGGGATATGAACCAACCACCTGCTGCAAAACCAGCAGCAACACCAAAGCCGGCGGAATCTACGGCCGAGGTTCAAGACCTGATTGCAACGCTCCAGACCACATATCCAGAAGGATTACCACCGGAGCTTCAAGCAAAGGTGGACAAAATCAAAAAGACCTCACCTATGGACCTGAAGCGCCACATCAGCCAGCTGACCAAGGTGAAGAAAGAATTGGATGCGCTAAGAGAAGCGAGATGCAAACACAAAGAAGCGTGGAAACGCCATGTGGAGGCCCTCGTACAGAATACCAAAGCGCAACTCCAGCAGTATCAGAATGTCATCCAGGACTTCGACACTTGCGAGGAGGAATTGACATCCCAATTCCAGAGTGCCAGGGCCGCTATCTTGCAAATCACCCAACAGAGCAAGCCAGCGGACGAGGACCTACGTGCCCTACACGATGTGGACTCCGCCATTTTGGCAGGCACATCTACGGCCCCTATCGAGGTAGACGAAGAAGCAATGGCTGGGGAGACAGAAGGGGCAGCCGAAGAGACAGCACGAGTCCAGGCGATCCAGCACACCTTGAATGCTTGTGTGGCTTCCCTGACAGAAGAACGTGCAAGATCGCGATCCAGAGGGCGATCGGAAGTCAAGGATACAGAGAGAAACTCCGCAACAGGAGATGGAGGAATCAAGAAGGATTTATGAGACGCAGAAGCGGAATGAAGTCGACTCAGCAGTCAGTTTCTACTGAGCGTGATCGACCCCGTAACCTGCGGTTTTCTACATGTGTGGGTTTTTGTGAAAGCGACTATGTGGGTTCAGTTGCTACTCAACCACCGCACACAAATCATACCTATGGATGGACAGTCTTGGAAGAGCCTAAGATGCCAACCAGCCCTTTGTCCAGACATGGTATGACTACAGAAGATGCAAGACAATATGCCTTGGAGCACACGATCTCCACAGCCGAAGACTTCCTTAACCCCTGGGCAGCAATCTCCAGCGCTTTTGAGCTATACCTTGAGGTGAGCCAATGTGACCCTGTCTGGGCATTACCGCTCTCTCAGGGAGACTTTGATGATCAACACCTAGATGAACAACATCATCCTATGCCTACATCTGACACTGGTCGGCCTAGACATCGACCACTTCCACATGCATTTGCCTCAGCAATGACCCAACATGTGCAAGATTCAGTGATCGAGACGCATCAGGCAGGAACCGGTGATCTCGTTTGGATACAACGGCAGGTACATTGGGGAACGCTCTCTACAGGTTGAAGACCAGCAACGTGGCGCCTGGAGGCAACTACTGCGAGAACAATGGTCCGACTTTGACGATGGAAGTTGCTTTGAACTTCATGGTGTGATTCCACCACCTGTCAATGATCGCTCCACAGTCACTGTCATTGTGCAACTTGCGAATATCCCAGATGGAAAAGCATGTACGTTGATCCAATTTGTCCCTATGGAGAGTCTACCTGAGCAGCCCTTCGTTGAGCTTCTCCCTATGCAAGCCATGAGGAGCACAGTTTTTCAAGCATGTGATCGACATCTTGAAAGCGAAGGTACTGCAGTTATCAAACAGGGACATGCACTTTGGCTCACTGGTGAAGTTCGACAACTATGGCATGGTGTCTACCTGAGGATTCTCATTGATAGCCATGAAGATGATGCAGTTTCAATGAGTCAAGTTGGTACCCCTGCACTCCTCACGCAGCCGATGCCTATGACCTGCCGTCCCAATGCAGATATCACTTTGGACTTCGATGACTTCATCCCGCAGCCAGGAGGTGGACGTATCATACCACCTCCCAATTGGAATGCACACCCGCTGCTCAGGTTTGCCAATGACAACGAAGCAGTTTATCGAAACAGGCACGGCTTCCTCACTGTTGATTGCAGAACCTGGTTGCTGCCACATGGAGGACAAGGCCGCCAACAACCACGTGACATACAAATCAGAGCGCAGCTCATGCTGCATTTGGCAGAGCGCATCAGACACTTATGGAGGGATATTGTTGCACCAGGTGATGCATTACGCATCCAGCACGTCCGTCCCACTCCACTTGCCAGAGGACCTCAACGACAATCATCACCGAAGATGCACATCCTTGTGGAGGTCAACCGACCTTTGGGATCTCAGTTGCGACCGACACTACTATCGTTTCAACAGATCTCTGCACAAGGTTTGGGTAACGAGGTGCTTTGGTTGCCCTGGCTTGCTGAGGAGGTTGTCACTTTGCGATCCATCCATGGTGCAAGTGCCTTACAATGCGAGCCTCAAAACCTACTTGTCCCTCTTGCTGACAGGGCCAGAGGTTGGATGCAATCACATCAACAGAGGCACGTTGCACCAGGAGCCTATTTACCCATCTGGTGGGACTTGAGATGGAGTGCAGATCCAGAACCGATACCTCGGTCAGCTGCAAGTGGACAGCAAGAGCATGGGGAGCAGGAGGAGGTAGAGTCACTTTCACTCATGCAACGTGCAGCATCTCGCTCTCCAAGGCGCACTACCCCTATCTCAGCAAGCTCCCACGAAGATGACAACAGGGTTCCAGTTCATACATTTCGTATGTTAGCAAGCTACAGAAAAGTAGTTCTGGACCGATCTCAGGAGATGGCGTACATTCCCCAATTAACAAGGCTATGGCAACTTCCACCGCACAATCCACTCATTGCGATACATCAGGTGTGGCATGGCCCTGTCGACCTCGAGGATGGGGCAAAAGCAACGTTGTTGCTGGAGCTTGCAGCAGACCGCAACAGGCAAGCCATAGCAGATGATCAGATGGTCTTGGCCGATATTGCACTGGAGAGTTTGGGTGACAGTACCATCATTCGGCGAGTTCTTTGGACACGTCGTTTTATGACGAGGCCATCATTCCTCCACCTGCTTTCTGTTCAGGAGTTTTGCAACTCACCCGACGCAGATTGTCATGTTGAACGGAATAAATCACCTGGCCCAAGCAAGACACGCTCTCGAGGGAGTTCCGCTCAGGGGACTATGTTCGCCTTTTGGTGAGGGGACCGCCTACTATGACACCGGCACAAGTTCAGGTGGTGTTGTCTGAACAAGAAGGTGCAGATGCTCAACGGTATACTTGTATACACATTCGCCATCGCATTCTTCTGAGCCTTCACGCCTCTCCTGAGACCTCAGCTCACGTCACAGAGGGTGCAGAAAGCGAATTTGAAATCTTCCAGGATTCGCCAGTGGAGAGTGTTACCGCGATACCTCACTTGGAAGAGAAAGGACCGCTTCAGGAATTGACGAACAGAAGTCTTGCTGCGAAGAGTGTTTGGGAAGATAAGGATCATCAAAGGCAAGTCGGTGGGAAGGAAAATGCACATCTTCTGAGGGTTACCCAGTGAGCTACCATCAGCCTGTGTTGAAGCCCCATGTCACTGACCGCTGGTGTGCTTCTCCAGGAACTGGCGGTAGAGCACTTGGTCCCCCTGGTGAAAGAGCTTTGCCCATCACCTTGACTCTTGATGATCTCATTCCGTGCGCCCCTATGTTGGGAAATACAAACTGCAGCTCAGCACCACAGCCAAAAGCCCTTGACAACTCTGTGGCACCTACACCAGAGCATCGGACCACATGCACAAAAGTCATGAACTTTCCTGACATGTCCGACCTTGGAGCTCGGCTGTGTGCCAACATCATCACCTTGAATGAAGATATCCCTAGTTGGGAAGATCTTCCATCCGACATTCAGGATCCGGTTGACATGGCCAGAAGAATTGCTCAGGTTCATGAAAATGATGTGCCTATCAAAATACGCATCTACACAGATGGTTCCAAACTTTGGAACTGTGAAAGGGCTGCGGAGAGTGCAGCATGGGCCTATGTTGTGTTGGCGCAATGGGAACCTGAAGGTGAGTTTGGGCTGCTTGGACATCAATCAGGTGCTCTACAACTTGACCCACTACAGCCATCATGGAGTGGTGCAACCTTGCTGGATTCTTTTCAAGCCGAGTGTGAAGCTTCAATCCATGCCCTCTTGTGGGCCTGTCAAGCAGACTTCACACACATGAAAACGCCCTGCGAGTTGATTGGAGATGCATCGTCAGTCATCAACATTATGACAGGGCAATTTTCGATCCAACATGAGCACATTGCAGGAGTACTTCGACCACTGTACAAGTTTGTGAGCAAAGCAACAAAACTCAGTACTCGGTGGCAGAAAGCTCACAACGGTGAACCTTTCAATGAGCTGGCAGATCATTTGGCCAAAATGGCAGCTGCAGCGAAGGAGCCATCTTTTCAACGGGTCCCTTTTCACCCCATTGAGGACAAGATCGGACTTGCATGGCTCTGGATGGATCAAGCGCAAGAAGATGGAGGTCCATACTTTCATGGCTCAGAAATGTACATCCCCATCCCTGAGGCGCTGACTTCTGCAGACATGGCACAAGTTCAGATCCCAGAAGAGACTCCGCAATGGATGACGCTCTCACTCAAGATGATGTCTTGTAACGTCAACTCTTTCAAAGACTTGAAAAAGAATGCCACCCCCACATGGTCAGCAAGAGCTGAGCTCATAAAGCAACAGGCCATTGACACAAGGGCCCAGGTGTTAGCTTGGCAAGAGACCCGAAGAGCCAAGGGTGGCACTTGGCAGGATGCAAAGTTCTTTGCATTCGAGCAGCCGGCCACGCAAGGTCGCGGAGGAGTCGCTTTGTGGTTTCGGAAAGATATTCCAATCATCAAGGGCAACAAATCTTACTTTCTCGAAGCAAATCTCTGCAAGGTGGTGCATGCCACATCCGAGATGATGGTAGTGAAGTATGTCTCCGATGTGTGGAAAGCAGTCTTTGTCACAGCTCATGCTCCCACAGATGTTTCAGAGAAGAAGGACAAAGACCACTTTTGGATGGAGTTGGAGAAGGTCCTTAGCCCGTACACCACTTGGGACATCCTGGTGGGCATTGATGCCAATGGCCGATGCTTTGCCCCACATCGGCTCCTTTGCAGCGGACTTGCCAAACGATAACGGCTACCGGCTCATGCATCTACTACAAAGATGCAATCTAGCCCTCCCTGCTACCTTCCAGGAGTATGTCACCAACAGACAGGAGGTTCAAGGTACTTGGCTAGCCAAGAATGGATGGAAACGCATTGACTTTCTTTGCATTCCTTTGACCTGGTTGCAAACTACGTGGCCACGTACAGGAGTCTTGTCCATCGAAAAAGAGGTTGAAGATGACCATCGTGCAGTCTGGGTTGCTATCAAGAGACATTTTGTTTCGAGTGGAAAGCAGAAGACCGTACAACATCGAAAGCTTCAGGTTTGTTCACAAGCCATGCTAAGTGCAGAAGGCAGACAGAAGTGCAGGCGCATCCTACAGGAGATTAGGCATGATCAGCCTGATTGGTCTTGTGCTGCCGATGTGCAAGCCAATTATCTCCAAGATACAGCGGAGCGACTTCTACAGCAAACATTCCCTCGTGAACGTAGAGTGCACAAACCTTCATGGATACAGGACGATACATGGACAACTATTGCGCAGACCAGAAAGGCCAGGCATCACCTGCAACGCCTCAAGCAACAATATACCACAGGAGTGATGGCGGCTATCTTCCAAACTTGGAAAACAGGACAACCGCTTNACTAATTAGTGGCTTTTTGCCTTGCCTGGCTTCTTCAAGCCTAAAAAGGTCTTTTCAAAAACATGCAGGTGAAACGAATTAGTGCCCTATACCCTTTTTCAAAGGTGTTTTGTTGATCATCCCTTTCTCAAAGGTCACTTTGCCAGGTCAAAGTGCGTTTCCCTTTTCCAAGGGTCGTTTGTTTACCTTTTCTCAAAGGTTTTTTTGTGAAATTGTATGTCCCTTTCTCAAAGGTACTTGTCCAGGTCAAAGTGTGTTTCCCTTTTCCAAGGGTATTTTTTCTACCTTGTTTTTTTCTGCCCTTTGCTGGCCATTCCCCTTTCTCAAGGGTGCATATTGATATCATTCAAAAAGTACTGCACTGCACTCAGGAGGTCATCATGTACTTTGCAGCCTTGTCTGCTCCACCACAGGTGAGCCTCCTGCTCTCTCCTGATGGGGTAGATTCGAAGGCCAGCCTTATGAGCTGCCTGCAGCAGATCTGCACCATCATCAAACATCCCCATGGCTCCCAACCTTAAGCCAATGTTGGCTTTGTTGTTCTGTCCATGGCGATCATTTGTGAATTCCCTCTGCAGGTCTCTCAAGATCTCATACTTGTCCAGATGATCTTCCACTTCCCTCTGCCTCCTGGCATAGCAGAAGGAGCAGATCACTGGGGTATAGCCTTCCTCCTTCAAGAGCATGATGGCCTGTAGAGAACTTGCAGGGATGGTGTTGTCAACAAAGAGCACCCCATAGTAGTCCACCAACACCTTTCCCTTTTCCAAGGGTGGTGCAGCTGCACTGGAGGCAGCACTTTCTTGTCCCTTTTCCAAGGGTTCTGTCTTGGCAGCTCCTGTTCCCTTTTTGAAGGGTTCTGTCTTGGCAGCTCCTGTTCCCTTTTCCAAGAATTCTGTCTTGGTGTCTGCTGACCCTGTTCCCTTTTCCAAGGGTGCTGCCTCCTTCAGCTTCAATTCTTCCAGCATTTTGGTGAAGGGCTTGTCATCCTCCTCAAGAATCTCAGCCAGGCCTGAGCCCTCCACCTCCTTCTTTTTCCACACCTTTCTTCTGCTGCTTTTGCCTGAGCCTGGAGAAGCAGCAGACCTGGGGCTGGCTGTCACAGACCCTTCAGACCTTTGGTCTGAACAAGGGCTTTGGCTCCTGGTGGGGCTGTGCCTGGTCTTCCTCCTCCTTCTCCTCCTTCTTCTGAGGCCACTGCTCCTTGCCCTTTCTTCCCTTTCACAAGGGTCAGAGTGCTCCCTTTCCCAAGAGTGCTCCCTTTCCCAAGAGTGCTCCCACCAGCCATCATCCCTTTCCCAGGAGTGCTCCCACCAGCCCCTTTGCCAAGGGTTGGACCACCAGCCTTCATCCCTTTGCCAAGGGTTGGACCACCAGCCTTCATCCCTTTGCCAAGGGTTTGAGCACCAGTCTTCATCCCTTTGCCAAGGGTTGCTGTCCTGCTGGACTTGGCTGCCCCAGTAGTCCTTGTTCTTTTGGGGCTGTTCTACTGCTCTGCGAGCCATTCTATTTTCGCTGGTTGTCCCACCTCCCCTCTTCTTCCCAGCCTTGTTTCGACCTTCCTTGGAAGCCAGGTCTTTTCTGTTTTGTTTCCACATCCAGGAGGGATGGTTTTTTCTGAGCTTCATGCCTGGCCTCCATTTCTTCATCTTTCTCTTCCTCTAGGGCATTGTCCAACCCTGCTGGCTCTCTGGAGGGCATCATCCCTTTTTCAAGGGTATCCCTTTTTCAAGGGTACCCTTGTCGAAGGGTCGATGAGTTATGGAAGGGTGGTTCCCCTTTTTCTAGGGTGGTGGTTCCCTTTTTCAAGGGTGGTGTTTCCCTTTTTCAAGGGTTGTGTCTAAACCCTTTTTCAAAGGTGTTGTACCAGGAGTTTCGAGAAAAAAAACCTGGGTCGAAAGTTTGAAACTTTGAGCTTCAAAAAGGGGCTGCAGAGTACGCAAACAACT
>DF242792.1:0-50245 GCA_000507305.1 Breviolum minutum Mf 1.05b.01 | reverse complement strand
ACTGTATATTTTGGAAAAATGTAAATTTTACATTTCCCCTTCAATTTACGTAAATTTGGAATGTAAATTCTTCCAAAAATGTAAATCAATGGAAAATGTAAATTTACAATTTTCCCAGACTCAGGGTATGTTGGGAATCAAGATGAGTATATCGATCCACTATGTCAAAAATTTCTTTGAGCGCATCAAGAGTTGAATGAACCAAGTCGTAGAATTCCAAAGCAATAGAATCCAAACATGCGCATTTAAGAAAAGAACCATACTTTTGGCCAAATCACTTGTGATGCAAAGTGAATCGGAATTATCCCATCTTCATCGGTCTTTTCAAGGCCAGGGTAAGATTTACCAGTCGGAGATATCTAGCTTACAGTCAAGCATCCATCAGCAGATTCCAAACCAACTTCATCATGAAGGATTCACTGCCGAGGATGACATGTGAAGATACACCCCGCAAGATCAATCAAGTGAAACCCGAACATGGTCAAGATTGTGAAGTGCTAAATGCGGGATAAGAAATGAAGCAAAGCTGTATATACGATCGCTTCGAAGGTATCACCACCAAAGCAATTTCTGGACCTGAGTCCGAGGGAATCGTATCTTATTTGCAGGATCGGCTTCGCCGAGGAGAGTGAACGACGAAAACAGTCAGTGCATGAGAAGGATGCTGAAAAAGCTCGGTCAGAAATTGCAAATATAGTCGTTTCTGAGCCTATATGTCAAAACAGGAGACTCGTGAGATGAGAGAAGCAGAATCTGCCAAAGCAAGTCGCCTACTTCAGTGACGGAAGACTCATGACGTGGATGGTTGGAAGAGCCACGAGGTTGAGTGCAGCGTTCCAGTCAAATTTTCGGTGCGGATGGTATGTGGAAGTCTAGATCGGCTCGATTTTCAACAACTGATGTGAAAACAGCAAATGCCCTCAACGCCATGATAACCTCTTTGGACGATGCGAGGGAAGTAGCCTGGAAATCAAGAAGAAATATTTTCCACGCCGGATGGATGGAAGTGTAGAGAAATTGTCGCAATGACTGTTGAAAGCTTCCGTAGTTCAGTTCAAACTGATGTTACCTCTAGCGGTCAAACACTTTGGAAATAGCAAATTGAATGTGATTTCTTCAAGAACCAATGGATGCACATGCTGTCTGTGCTGGGACATGACGAAAAGCCCCGAAACATTGCATGTCAGGATTTCTTGTTCGACAAGATCAAGAACTCGTCGTTCATGGTATCAGGTTTTACCGCGCGCAATGAAGGCCACAAGGGCAAGACGTATGCCTATCTAAAATCGACATGGTGCATGGAGCTGAACGTAAAGGCAGGAATCGATAGAAAATAGTCAAAAGGAGCCAGAGAAATCTTAGCAGCAAAAGCCCTACTGGCAGGGAAGGCGAGACCTGGGAATGGTGAAGGGCGAAAGGAGGTGAGTCCAAAGGAGATAGTAGCGCTGACAGCACTAAAAACACAATCTTTGATTCGAAGCACAAGTTTTGTGTGTATCATTTCCACGAGGGTGGGCTTTCGAAGGGGAAGGACCGTCCTTAAAGTCATGCCAATAAACATGCCCCCCGATCCGCGCGTGCTACTGCATGCAAACAGAATGACAATCCCAGGAATGATCGCCCAAACTGATGGGCGAAAAGCCGTGCTTGTCATGGTCCAGACAAACGTGACGCTGAGGCAGCTGCGCCCCAACCAGGGGAAAGCGAAGGCTGCAGCTGCTCAACCAAAGTCAAAGAGTGCCGCCGTGGCTGTGAGAGTAACAAGCGAGACGCAGCGCGGACAAGCGAAGAATCAGCCTGCGAAGGACAAAAGAAAACGTAGCCATCAAGGTCGGGAGTTTGCATAGCGCACCCAATGGTGTAAATCTTCAAGAGAGAGCCGGGCATCGCCCAGCTCAAAAATTGCAGTCCTATACTATGCATCTTGTTCGTGGATACTGACCCCAAGCAACACTGCTAGCATCACTCGTCGTGTCGCATCAGTATTTCTGATCCCTGTCCGAATCTATTGACATGATAAAAGCAAACTCACAAAACAGCAGTGCATTAGAAAACTCTTGAATCATTCTGAAAGGAGCGAGCACCTGTCGCGTGGGTGATGTGCAGTGGCATCTGCGGTTTCGTGATGCCATGAGCACATTCGGCGAGCTACTTGCTGGCCATGCCGATGAACATCATGAGGTGTTCCAGCATTTACAAGCGTGTTGCTAGAGTGCTGATGGCGCTGCTCAGGTGGCGTCGTTGCTGGAGGCTACAGGCGGCGGTCAGAAACAGCTGCAGTCCGCTCACAGCGCGTGGGGACTTCCGCAGAGGGAACACGGCCGTGCAGTCAGTGCCGAGAAGATGAAGGATGCCTTGCGGCAGAAGCTGCTGACCTTGCTTCCGCCTCTGCCATACCAAGCTGTTTGTGTGCCTGCGCGATGTGACAAAGGTGGTGAGGGCTTTGTCCTGTCTGGGCACCATTGCGCGCAACATGCAGAGTGAGTTTCAAAAGGTTTGGTCCGAGTGGAAAGTCACAGTGCGACACCAGAAAAGGCGAAGATCTCACCAAGAGCTGCAGGTGGATCTCTGCAATACTTGCGTCCAGTTTCTTGCAGAAAGGATGGACAGCGTGGTTTCTTGCCGTGTCGACCGTTGTGTTTTTTTTGGTCTTTTGACTCGAGACAGTTGTGGCTCCATGTTCAAGAGCGGACCAGGGTCGTTCATCAAGAGCTGACCAGGGTCACGGAGTTGTTTGGCATGCACTTCGCAAGATCTTGCACAGAAGGAACGGACGCAGTGGGAGACACACGCGATGCGTCTGCGGTTCCGCGACGCATCCACAAACTGCCCTCCACCGCGAGCACGTCCGCGGCTTCGCGATGAAACCACGCGGCTTCGCGACAGGTCCCCTTGCGTCTTCCACCTTTTCCTGCGGAAGGCTTGTCGTACGCTATGGCCTCTGCTGGAGAGCTCTACACCAAAGCTGAATTTTTATGTTACTATGGCGTTGATCATGGTGATCAGGTGTGGCAAGCTTGTCAGGTTCGTACCCATAGAGCCGCGTGCTTCGTGCATATTTGGTTCGACTGGACTCGTCTTACGGAGGCACTGATGGTGGCAGTTGGGAAAATTCGTGCGGTCGGCAGAATGGCTGACGCATGATTATACTGGAGGGTTCGGCTGCGCAGTTTGTGTTTCGAGCGTTAGCACTTCGAGACGATTTTTTGGTTTTGCATCCGCAGTGCTTGCCTCAGGAGGACCTGAACAGTGAAAGGGGACGCAAGGAGCTGAACCGAATTGCAATGGAGTGGACGAAAACATATATTGTGCACTTCGAAGGCTAACTCTGCACGGGTACGTCAAGTACTTCGTTTGTTTTGGCAGAATTGGTTTGGTAACAAAAGACTGCGCTATGATTGTGGCCACACAAGGTGTAGTGTTTTGGCAAGAAACAGCGGCTTCTTTGTTTTTGGAGCTGCAAAGCAGGGAGGCGCGTGACGCTCGCGGTTTCGCAGTCGCGCCACAGTCACAGTGAGCCGACTTAGAGGTCCGCGGCTTCGCGACGCATTTTCGCAACGTTTTTCGGCTTTCGTGGAGCGAAAGTCGACGGACATATAACATGTCGGCGTCGCAAAGTTGCACACTCCCAGGGGGGCGAAACTGATCTCCTTTAGACCACGCACCTCAGGTTGTGGCCGAATGCGCAAACTGTCAACGCCTTCGCGGCCCGGTGCGTGAGCTTCGTGACACACTTCTTGCACCAGTCACATTTTTTCTACTGCTGCCGAACAGGTATGCGTAGTTTTCGCACTCGAAGGTTTGCGGCTTCGCGACCTCCTTGTGCGACGTTCTTCGACTGTCGACTTTCGCTGCTGAAGGAAAAAGCTGCACTTGTGATTGCATGATATTTGCTATACTAACATGTTCTTTCTGGTCCGTGGTATCACGACCCTTCCTTGTTTTCTTTTCTGTTTTTTTTAGACTGTTTGGGGTCTCTTGCCGGGATAATTTTAGTTACCATTTTTTTGATGTTCGCGTGCGTAGTAATGCCTGCCAAGGCAAGTGCTGGCTCTTCGTTTCTGGCGCCTGAAAGATGGCCAACGGGAGAGTTTTGCTCCGTGGGTAGCAGTCCAGCGAGCTTTCGCCAACTTGTTAGTGAAACAAGGCAAGGTCAAGCAAGCAGCGCGCTTGGTGACGGCTGTCAAAGAACGATGTAAAAAGGATTTGGGAGAAAAGCACCCGGACACCTTGGAATGCAACCGCATTCTTGCAAATTTGCTGAGCCGAAAGGGCACTGCCGCTGACTTTGATCAAGCCGAAATTCTTCATAGAGAGACCTTGCAACATTGCAAGGATTTGCTGGGAAAGAAACACCCCCGCACCCTGCAATGCATGAAGGACTTGGCTAATGTGTTGCAAGAGCAAGAGGATTTCAAAGAAGCAGGGGCTTTGCTGCAACAAACGGTGGCCGATTTGAGAGACACAGAAAGTTTCGGCGATAGTCACCCCGAAACATTGGATGGTCTTGTCAGCCTTGCTTTCTGCCTATCCTCGCCCAAAAA
This sequence comes from Breviolum minutum Mf 1.05b.01, assembly GCA_000507305.1. Lineage (NCBI taxonomy): Eukaryota > Dinophyceae > Suessiales > Symbiodiniaceae > Breviolum > Breviolum minutum. The sequence goes on along the minus strand of DF242792.1, from coordinate 45,701 downwards.
CAACTTGAATCGATGCGAAGAAGCGGAGAAACTCTTTCGTGATGCATTGAACGAATTAGTGAAGACTCAGGGTGAGGACGATCTTGTTCCTTGGAGATTCAAACACATTTGGTCTGGTCTTTTCATTGGGTCGGGCCGGTGAACTTCAGTGCACTGAGTTCTTGCTTTCATTTGCAAATTGGTATCGGTATCGGTATCGACCATGCTCCACTATGCATGCAAATTTGTTGGAAGGTCCAAGCATGTTGATCTTGGGTTTCGATGGGTAGCTAGCTGCTAGCTTATCACTCAACCGTTATTATTGAAATACAGTAAGTGCACGAAATATTCCAACCTGTCAATTTGACGCCCCCAGACCCCCTGATGTCGGTCCCCTCCTTAGAATTTGAGTATTTTGTCCATCTACTCTATCATATGTTCACCATTTTATCAGCATTTTAATTTCAAGTTTGTAGTTTATAGCTGTGGGAAAAGTTGCGTTTTGGTTTCCCAGGACACTAACTGGTGCCGCTGTGGCTTGGCAAGATGTCTGAAACCCTTGTCGAAACCGGATGACGCGGACAAGATATGCGAATACGTCCTGCATTCGGTGCCGAACGAACAAACGGAACAGAATATTGAGAAGGCCGTGCTCTGCAACAGTGCTGCAAAGCAAGTAAAAGGCCCCAACCTCTGCTGGCTACTGACAAAGCTTGGGGCCTTGCTCGGTCTGTTTTGTTGCGTTTGTATCTTTTTCGGTATTTCCGTGATGTTGCTTGTATTTGGCACCGCTGTGCCCCTTGCAGTGTTTCACGTGTTGATATCGCTTGGGGCAGGTTTGTTTTGCTTTATTTTCCTGCGGAGCAGCTGGCTTACACCTGTGAAAGGGCCCAAGGAAAAATTTGGATTTCAGCTTTCTGAGCAGCACCATGCGGCAAGGCGTGTGGCCTTCCACTTTCAACAAATATACGCGCTTACATTGATCCTTGTGCTCTTTGACATGCTTCGTATGATTTATTATTTTGTAAGTGCTCCATTCACGGACTATGATTATGACGAGCTGGAGGTCATACAATGGGGTCACTTCACAGTTGTGTTGGGCTGGTCTTTCTTGGAGTTGATGTGGTTTGCGTTTGATTACGAGACTTTGTCAGGGTGGTGGAGCCTAACAAGTGCCCCCATTCGGGTCTGCCGCCCCATTGCTTTGCATCTTCACATTTACTTGTCCAGACAGGTGCGCAGTTGGGACGAGATGAGTTGGCCCTTGGTGTCTTGGTGGCTGTTTTCCTTATGGTTGAGCGATTTGTTTCCAGCTGGTTTCTTATTGATTTGTTTCTGTTGGGCCTTGAGGCCAGGAAAGTACCAGTAGAGCATCCTGCTGAGGTGTGGCTTTTCTTGTTTCTATCTGGCTTCCTCCTGCGGTTTTTGCGGGAGCAATTGGAAGCAATTGGGCAATTGTGGATCTGCTGTTTCCGCACCAGAACTAAGTCTGCCCGCAGAAGCAAGGCCGCTAGCTTCTGTTCCAGTCTAGAAGCGCTGTGGTGCTTAAGCTTCATGGCTTTCCTCGCCGTTGAAGGTGATTGCTATGGTGACTTGGTTGTGTCGGGCGCTCTTGGACCTCGTCGTTTTGTGAATGGTGACTACAGTAAGGCAGAGGAACAACACAACGGCAAGCCGGTCTTCGTGAAGACCTCAGGCCAGGGGACAATATATTTCTGCATCTCTGAGCGAAGCCGTGAATTGGTCGTACGACACAAGGTATCAGCCCAGCGGCATCTCAGCTCCACCGGCTCATAGTGTATGGCGTCTTCATATGCCTGAAAAGCGCACTTGTGATGTGCCTTGAAAGTGGATTCAACCGTTTTTGATTCTTCGCAATTCTCTCTTTTGCTTTTGGGGACGAAATTAAACCAGTTCAATCCACTTGATCTTTTTTCATCTTTTTTCAGAGTTTTCAGGTGGCTTGAAACCACCAACCAGGCTTGCACCAATTCACCTCCAACCATAGCCTGCGCGGATTCTAACTGTGAAGGCGATGTAGTTCTTGTGTCAGGCATCAACGGTTCCGAGAGTGCTGGCAATGGCAGATATGTTTTTTCGCAGTATCACGAGGGCAAGCCCCTCTACAAGCAGGTCGGTGGACATGCAATCATTTATTGGGACATTTTTTGGAAGCTGAACACTGATTCCAACAGTACGAGCCAGAGAACCTTCCTTGCCCCGACTGCACGCTTACCACCGAGGCAAGGGCAGTCCTTAACATGATGATTCAGATTGAGTTTTGACAACCTCTCAGATCAGAGTTCGCTGGTTGAGTTGAGGTCAACTGTTTTGTTGTGTTATTGGGGTCATTGATAGCTTTGCTATGTTTTGTTGATGCATGCAGCACACATCATGCTGGGGGTAGCCTCGAGGGTGGTTATTTGGAATGCGCAGCGAAGGGTTGGCGGGTGCGTTGTGGGGCAGACCATGAATGCTTCCAGAAGCTTCCGATTGAATCTTTCTGTCCACAAAAGGCTTGAAAGTTGAGGGGGTTCTTTTGTTGATCCAAGGCGTGTCTTAGAGGCGAAATGAAACTTTGAAGATGTTTGTCTGAGGGTGTTCGCTGCGTGCCATCGGACCCAACTTTGCTGCGCATCCCCCGCTCACACTTATTTGGTCTTAGCACACTCAGTGTTAACGGGAAGACATTTTTTTCAAGTCGACACCCCCAGCGGCCTTTTTCAAACAAGCATGAACCTTTATGATCACCATGGCATTTGGATCACCATAGCATTCTTCGAAGCAGATACGTGCAAGCTGGCCAAGTTTGCGGGGTCGGGGGTCGTTTGTACACGTCTACTTTCTGTCGAGGTTTGCGAATGAATCGATGTTTTCAATGAACGTGATGTTACAGTGTTTTCGCTTTTGGTTTAGTTGCAGTGTCACTTTTTGTGGCAGGCGCAATATTTGGTGAAGTTGTAGTGATGTTGGAGTGGAGCTTTTCGTGTTTAGTCGCAGTGTTTGGTGTAGTTGCAGTGTCACTTTTCGTGGCAGGCGTGATTTTGGAGTGTTACTTATCGTGGCATGTGCAGCATTTCGTGACTTGGGATGACTTTTTTGAGAGGTAGTCGCCCCACCAAATGCTGTGTTTTCCATACAGAATGCGTGTCTAAAGCCCCTGTTTGAACCTGCAAGCCTCAAGCCCGACTCCCCTAAAGCCACTGTCTCCCCTAAATTCCCCAATGCCATCTCAGACAAACAGTACCCTTTCATCCCCATAGTATCTAGTCATATCTAGTCTTTGTGGGCAGGAGACAGTGACGGGTTCCTGCCTCCTGTGTATCTAACTACAGACTACAGACCAGAAATGCACCAGTGCAAAATTGCTGCGAAGACCCGGAACTGAAAAACATATCTCCGGTTTTTGAATTACGGATTGCCATGAGAAATTTAGAAATTCGTCAATTGAAAAAGTCTGCCTGAACCGGAACCCAAAAAAACAGGTACATGAAGTCAGAATCTTTTGAGCAGCATGAAGTCAAAAACTCAAAGTGTTCTCAGAGTTGTTTGCAAATCGTCACTGCCGTGTATCTAGGCAGGCGCGCGCACACATACACACACACACGTAAAACGCACAAACAATCATATCATGATTTGATTTATCGTATCATATTTGTACATTTTTGTACATTGCGAATCATTTGATTGAGACAATTTTCCCTAGCGCTAGCGCCGACCTCGTGAGAGGCTATGATTCCGCGGATGTTGATCCACCGCCAATGGTTTCTCTGTGTTTGTCCGCCACTTGTGAGGGTGACTATAACGTATCAGGGGCTGGTGGTGTTGGCCATTGGTGCAATGGCATCTACTACCGCAACAACAACACCTATGACGGGAAACCAAGTTTTTCCCAAATTGGAGGTGAGTGCATGATATATCATCTACAGCAATGGAAAATCACGTGGGAACTTCAGACTAGCGGATGGTACTACATGGCCGAAGGTGACCCCAAACCTCCTGAAGGCAAATGGTTGAACATTCCTTGTGTAGCTTGTGCTGGTGGATCCCAAGCAGTTCGTGCTTGTGAGAATCGTGAGATATGTGACTATGTGGTTTCAGGTGCTACGGGTTCGCTGGAGGCTACTCAGTGCAAGACGGTGGAACGGAAAACCATTGTATAAGCAGACCTCAGGCATGCTACATCTTCTATTTCATCACTTGGGAGATAGGATTCTATCTCAACTTACCAGCAACTGGTTGGTACACGTACCCTCCAGAGGACACACCTCCACTGGGCCAATGGGAGCCGGAGCGCTTGAAAGTTGCTGGGCCGGCGACCGATGTGGTGCTGTCCTTGTGTCAGTCCTGGCATTCCATGGTGGTTCTGCCTTCAGTGGCAGTGGTGATTGCAGCAGTCGCAATATGCGGGATCAGTTTGACCTCTTTGAGAAATGTTCAGAGAGCTCAACTTCAGAAGGATGAGTGATTTTCTTCATATTGTTTTCTGAATCTGTCATCTCAGGATTTGGTTTCACAAAATGCTTGGTTTCACCAATGCGTACCCTGGAGCTATGAAAGCTTGTGCCCATAATCTTTTAGGGCCGCCAGCCTACTGAGTTGGACCTGGCTGCGGTTGTAGTTGACACTTTGAGTTTGGCCAAATTGCTCCAGTCAATGCTTTTGCACGATCTCATGCAGACCTGGCGCATGGAAAGAACATAAAAGCACAGAAGCTAGAGTGAAGCATTGTAATCATCATATGCGTGAAGCAACAAAATCACCTTCTGGGGTCAATAAACTCAGCAAGCCAACTCACTGCATTGGAAGGTGGGACATGACACATGCATACAGCAAGTGCCGAGGCCCACCGATGATGGATCGAAGTTGGCCATGAGGTGACCGAACGGTTGCCAACCCCAAAAACGATGAAACCGAGGTTTGTTTTAGAACACGACTAAGACTCATGTTTTTTGTTTAGATGATTAATGCTTAGGACCTGCATCGTCAATTTTGCGGTTTTACAAGAGTCACAAGAGAATAACTTCATGCTTTTGCAAACTCCTTTTCCATCCAAACCCAACAGGCTTCTTTTCGATCAGAGGCGAATCCGCTGATATCCCGAGTCTTTGATTACCCCATGCATTTCAGCATGGGGAACCACCGGAACCACCCTTGGCTCCAAGTCCGCGCCAGCAGTCTTCAGGTTGTGTTTTGCTGAAGGCTCGTGGCAAGGGCATTGTTGTTGATGGCTACGACTCTGATGTGATTTGACAGCAGTTTCAGTTGGTTTTCCCATGATCAAGATGACAGCAACTACAAGCCATCTGAAACCATCTTTTTGTCAAAAATATCAGGCCACCACCTGTAAGCCGCCTGCCCGAAGAGGCTTGAACGGGAGAAAGGGAAGAAGTGTGCCATGAGTCCGTCACTGATATGCTGCATCACAAAGAGTGCACTGACCAGAGATGTCAGGATTTGGAATCCCATTTTGGATCAGGATTTTTAGACTTTGGCTTTTGGACTTTGCACCTTTGCCTACAACAGCCTGCAAATATACAATCTCTAAATGTCGAAAGACGACAGCTTTTCTTTCTGGTGGTGCTACCAGTGATTTTCATTGCCACAGCAAGGAACTCTTGTCTTTGACTTCCATCAATTGCAAGACATCACTTGTACTTCTGTGCAGGCTTGCAGGCTTGCCCCCCAAGACATCACTTGACTCCTCCACGAACCTAAGCATCGTGTTGGAGACCGCCAGAGGAAAAACAATTCAGAAGTGTATTTGTGGTTTCCTTGCAGGTGAAATGCAACCTCTTGTCAAACTTGTGACTGCTTGAATGGTTGAACATTTTTCCATCAGGTGGAATGGTTTTCCCACACAAACATGTCCGAAAAATACAAACACAAAAATCATGCACATGCAAAATGGCGGTTTCGCTTTTTGAATGTTTCTTGGATGTGTAGATTTGTCAGATCAGAGTGGCGACCCATCGTGTATGGTTTGTGTAGACCACGGTCGCCATGGAGGGCCGTTTTTCTTGGAACAGCCTCCGGAACAGCAACCATGACCGGAACAGTGTTCGTCAGAGCCATCGGATGAAGATGGAATTGGAACCCGAACTCATCAGAGCAGTTCGACTGGATGTTTGCTTATCTGGTTGGGGTAACTTGGTTTGGACAGTGATGAATTTCTGTGAGGGCAGAAAGAAGGGATTGGATATTGATCCAAAAGGTCCGAGCGTGGAAGTGAATGTCATCGGAATTAGAAGTTGATGTGTAGAAATCATAGGTTTTGTTTGCTGTGCAAATATCGCCGGGATGCCAAATGGCCAGTATTGACAGGAGTTGTTTGAATATCGCACACTATTGATGAGTGACATGTCCGTAAACTAGACGCATTCCGGTTTCTTGGTGGATGCCTACACGAGAGTCGGGGAAGTGTAGAAGTGTAGAAAATATGAGTTGATGGATGTATATACCTTTGAATGGCTGGCTGAAATAGTATGTAGATAGGACATATGACATCAAACGCCAAACTACAAGCACAAGTGTGCTCTATTTTATTTGCGAATGTTTTTTTTATAGTTGGGCATACTTTGACATTGATCAATTTGACTCCCTTCATCGAAGAGAAACCCGGTCATGCAGCCAAGCCACCTCCATTCAACCAAGGAAAACATTGGAGGGATAATGGCAGCGGAAGCTTGGGCCTCTCTGAAAATAGCAACTTGAGCCAAGAGACCAAGGACTTTTCTCGCGTCGACGAACAATATGGAACATTTTTAGTCTTGCAGTCCCTCATAAAGAGAACCAGATCATGAATCATCAAGGTGTATTCAAACTGATTGCTTAGTTGAATTTTTCTGGAGCAACTTCACCTTTGTGAGACCGGACCCAAAGAACAGATGGATTGGATGGCACATCATTATTCAAACAATTGTTTTCACATCAGGGGCAGAATCACTCGGATGCCTGGATAGATGGCGATTCGGTCGTTGGTGCATATGACCCCAAGTTATGATGTTTTTTTTGTTGGCCCATTTAAGAAACCTTTGGGCCAGGAATTATTGTCTTATTTAGCAGCTGAATCCTCCAGGAATTCGTACGTATACAGAGTATGCATGTACAAATCCATATTCGATCTATGATGGAATGTTAGGGCTAGAGTATCAAAGATGCGATAGTATAGCTAGTCGGTTTGATCTTCCCAGTGGGAAAACAGCTGGAACTCGAAGTGATGTCATTATACGTTTGCATGCATTCCTGACTGAACCTACTTTCTAGGAAAATCATCTTTGTCATGGCCGAAGCAAGGCCGACTAGGGCGTTCTTCGACAGAAGGCTCCCCCCCCAAAACCCCTCCAATCTTGTCTTTTCTTCCTCCACCTTGATTTTAGCGTCAAAGCTATCCAGGAGTTCGACAACTTCCTAAGCCATGATTGGGGGACTGGTCGTTGGGAGAAAATGGTGTCGCTACTGATCCTCTTCAACGCCAAACCTGCCTCTGTGGCAACCCTGATTGTGAGCCTTGTGCTGATGGTGCTGTCCTTCCTGGGACCCTCCTTGTACCTTTGATCCAACTGTTTCGATGAGACTCTGAAAGACATGAAAGACCGACAGTCCAGACAATTCAGATCAATTCATCCCAAGTAATTCTGTAAAAAGAAAGAGTTTTGTGGAAGTGAGAAAAATTAGAAAGCCTACATTTTTGCTGTTTTTTTTCCATATGTTTTCATCTTCCACATACACATTCCTGTATGTTCCCCAAGAGGTGGGTTCCACTTGGGGCACTTCTGTCTTTGTTGACCTTTGTGGTGACTTTCTGTTTCTGGCAGCGGATTCGGAGCATATTCCGGATGAATGCCATCATGGTCTTTCTGGACAAGTTATGCATCGCTCAACACGATGCTCGCACTCCAAGCCACCTTTTTTGGACATAGTTGATCAACCGGGAAGTTTCCTAATTGCAAAACGTTCTGGATATCTAGATATATCATATCTAGTCAATGCAGCTCCAGTTTCAATGTTGAACATGTCTTCATTGGCTTGCACATTCACTTTTGCGGCCATGGAAATTGGCACACTAATAATATCGTTCCATTTGATTTTGTGAACGATCTTGATGAGCAGGTACAGGTACTTTTTCACGGTCTCAAACCAAGGGCTTTGTTGGGCAGTGGGTGGAATGACATGTCAGCTAAGACAAGTACTTCTTGAATAAAATTCATTTGCAGGTTTGTGGGATTTTCCTTTTATGGAATCATCTTCTTGTTTTTTGATATTTCGAAATTTACTACTTGGATTTCAAACACCACGGTGTCAAACGACACTTTCTTGTTCTGGACCATGACTGCAGACAAGGATCCGGTGAAGAAAAAGAAAGGCATTCAAGGCCTTGGGTGTTTTCTGGATCGTTCGAAGACCTTGACGATTCTTTGGTCACCGCGCTACTTCAGCCGCTTGTGGTGTGGGTTCGAATTAGCGACATTCCTCCGACACAAATCGTACGGTGACCCTTCGGAACAGAGAGCAGTTGAAATTATGCCAACCAAATTGGCAGTCTTTTTCTGTGCGTATATGCTTGCTTGTCACGCGTGTTTTGATGTCCTGATGGTGGCTGGCAACTTCGTTGGGCGAACACAAGATGCGGAGCAGAGATTGTGTCTAGTCATGTTGCCCACGGATGTTGGTGGTTGAAATCCTGCAACATGAGGTTTTAACCCCAAGGAAGGAGAGTACAAACCAGTATTTCAATGTCAAAAGTCAACAGTGTTTTCCCAAACGTTTTTTTTTCGAACAGGTTTCCCTCAATAGTGCGGTGCACTTCGCCTCTCTTGTACTTTTGTTATCCCTTCGTGACCTGTCGTGTCTCTGTGTGTCTCTTCATGTGCATCTTCATTCATGTGTCTTTTCATCCCCCAAACACGTGTACCTTCTTCAGAGAGGGCAAGATTTGCCCATGTGTAATTGGTCTTATGATTTAAAACAAGCAGATTCCGGTCTATGCTGGTAAAATTTTTGTGTGGTATGTCGTTGCTTCTTGAGTCAGTGCGGGCGTGTCAGCCGGAGTTGAGCAGACTTCCTCTGCTTTCACGCATGCATGTTTACTCCTGAAGAACTCGAAATTTGTTGACCAAATTTGCACACCGGTATTTGAAAAAACATCAGCATTTCGTGGAACTCCGTTGCTGTGCATGTTCTTAGTAGCCCGCAGCCCTGTGTTCTGTTCTCATGTTTTTTTTTGCTGCATTTGGGGTCCCCGCTGGTGCGATTGTCGTGGTTGTGTTTTTTTTTCCGATTTCATTTGTATTGGCCTTTTTGAATCGTATTTGGTTGTCTTTTCTATATGTATCTTCAAATTGTCTTTTCCTGTTTTTAGTATTTGTTGCCCATCGGCAAGTCATTGGATCGGCAAGTCATTGGATCGTGTGAGTCACATTTTTGCCCAGGATAGAAAGTGCTACGGTGGTTGCAGTGATTGTGCTGATGACTTTCTTGGTCGAGGGTGTCACTTTGTATTGTGGAATCGGTTTGATGAAGCACATTCAGGACAGGGATCCAGGAAAGCTTCCGGAGAAGCCGGAGAGCGGGTTTTGAGGGGAATGGCATTCTAAGGCGGTTTTGTGGGAGAGGAAACTTTTGAGAGAAAACGGCGTGAAAGTTCCCAGATCCAACATATTCTTGCTGTTGGGCATATCAACTGGGCCAATTTTTCATGCCAACATTGCATCCAGGAGCTGCCCCAGCAACTGAGCAATTTCAACATTGATGAGGCCAAGTGCTATTGTTGTTCCAACAATCACGTGACTCAGCGAAATGATGGGGGTTGGACAATGGATGGTGAACAAGACGAACATAAAAGAGCGAACAACCCACGAAGCCGCTTTGGATGGACGACGAATTTTCAACAGATGAGCAGACGAATAAGATTAGAAGTGACACAAATACTACTTGCCTGAATTTAGAATTTTGGATGTCCTGTGTTCTTTAGAGCCAGATTCAAGTAGTTTCACTACATTTAGTCCTCACATCAGCCACCTTGTTGATGTGATTTTGATATAGCTTCCATGCTTCCTTTCCTTTGGACGGCCTTTACATTGTGAGTTTTTCGGGCGTTATTTCCATGACACCAAAAAAACCACCGCCAGATCCATCCGGAGACGGGTGCTACAATGCTGTGCGATCGGATCTTGGTCTACGATGCGGTGAAAGGATGGTACGGAGATGCCGAGAAACCGGGTGCCTTGGATGCCGCCATGTTCAGCTGGCGGAATTCAAACACCAAATGTTTGCAACGTCTTTCTCGTTAAAATCTTTATGGAATTATCAGATGAATACTTTTTCAGAATATTGATACTATATACGCGTATCATATTTAAAGTCTATAGTACGGACGAGCAAATTGCATGCAGGGAAACTTGGAAGATCTGTGGGACAAAGGGGACATGAAAGAAGAGTAATTTCAGCCTCGTCATAAGTGCCCAAATAACCTTATTCTACATATATGGCAAGCGTATATGGCCGTGGTTCAAAATTATTGAAGCCCAAGATGCTTGGAATACGAAACATGACCGAGATACATTCCCTTTCCTTTTTGGTCAAGAAGTTTGGGTCCTGTTTTGATGAAGTCACGTTGCTAACGTTTTTTTGAGGTGGAGAGGAGCATTTAAATGTCTTCAATGCTACGGTGCGTAAACGTTTGATGCCAATTGTCGTGGAAATGATTGGCAATGGCCGAGGGTGTTTGGTGAAGCTCTCGCCGAGTCTTGCTAGTGTTTGACGGCATTTGATGACTGCAAATTTGACGACACAAAGAACGAAACTGTATTTTTGAAAGCTTTGTGGAAAGTAGGCAACCATGTTTTCTTGCCCCAAAATCCAGATATATGACTGCAAATTCAAGCTTTATGACTTCTGACATCATCCATCTTCATGGAGTTTTCAAAACAACGATGCCCCAAGGATGATCTGGGCTGTTGCTTTGCCACAGCTGGTCTTTTGGTTTCCCATTTACGTGTCAGATGGATATGCTCAGTATGGTCACAATGCTTATTACCTTGCAGTGTGGTGGATTCGTTGTAGCATTCATTGGTGCACTCTTCCTTTGTTACTGTTGCTGGCTGCCCGGATCCTGTGGATGATGTGTTCCTTGGGTTGGGCGTTGGAGCATAAAGGAGGACATGGGCGTGGCATTGTCGCGATTGGTCTCTTGGTGTTTTGCAAGGAAGGGCGGAAGTGGTTCGCATGGACTTTTTCAAATCTTTTTGCGGACGTTTTGAAGATTGATTTGTGGTGTTTAAATACAGTGGCCGAGTACGCCACAGCATTGATCTTGATGACTTGGGAGGTATCACCATTTGAAGAAACGAAGGTCAAAGCAGGAAAAGAGGGTCCAATGAATGCAGTTTGTGGACTGTCATCCATAATCCTGGCAGTTCATTTGAATCACTTCCCCACAAAGGGGCTATGTCTAGGTGTGTCGGATATATTTTCTGCCATGGCTTTGTGGCTCCGTTGAGATATCACGCTGCTTCCCAACTCTTTTTCCCTCGGTCAACAAAGCTCAGCGAAATCTGAGGCTTGCTTCTCCCAACCCTGCTTCTGACAATATTCCCTGCCCTTGCCTGCGAAGCAGCTCGGGCCGGGAGTGTCACACCATCCTTGCTGCCACTGGCGCCCTTTATGGCCTTGGTCACTGTTGTTCTCCTCTTGCATGTGGATGCCTTTTGCCCAAAGACTGTGAAGGCCCAGAGGGCGGAAGCAGTGGAATCGCCAAGCTGTGAAACGACAAGCTCGACGCGAAGCTGTGAGGATGAGCTAAAGTCGGAATCACAGCCTGAAGAAGAGCTTGTGGAATGCACGTTTTGAAGCATTTTCCAGTAAGGTGGGAAGGAAACTGTTTTACTTTTTCAGAAGCATCTTCAAATTAATGATACCTGGAAAAATACCTGAAGCATTTCCAACCCACTTGTCATTATGGAGTCTTTTTGCTACCCTGTCGCTGGAACACACGTTGCACGGCCCATTTTGGGCTATGCTTGTCTCCAGAGGCATGCCTCCGGATCCCCAAGCACCAACAAGAGTCGTTTTCTTCCGGTCTGATTCTTTTCAATCCAGGAGTGTTTTTTTGATTGCCATTTTCCGACCAACTTTCAGGTTTTGAAGGACTCTGTGAGGAAAATTCGAGACTCGTTTTTCGTTGAATCCTTTTTTTTCCAGGATGAAATTCGATGCCTTGCCCCATGATGGGGCTTCCAGGGTGGATTGCTGGCCAACAAAGTTGGTGGGGCACTTTCCATGTTGGAAACACTTGGTTTCTTTTGGGTTGGCCATAATTCTTGGACTTGGATCATGAAGCAGCAAAACCAACAAGTCGGCTTAAAGGGGAAGGCAGGATGATGATGATGATGATGATGATGATGATGATGATGATGATTGTGGAATGAATTATAGCATGTGCAAATAGTGATGATATGGTAATGATAGCAATGATGAACATAAGGGCGCTGCGAGATGCTGGGAGTCGATACGTCAAACAAAAACGATCTTCCAAAGCTCCATGAATTGTTTTTGGTGTACCGAAAAAATTTGGTTGAAATCTTTTCAGAAACAAAAAAAACTTTGACGGCTTCAAGTCTGCAGCAGATTCAAAACTTACCAACCTTGCAGTAGTTTTGAAGCTCAAAGGCTAGGAGTTGTTGCGAGCTTTAATGACTTGCCTGCTGGCCATGGACGATGAGGCCTTCGGAATTCCGATAACGTCAATGATCATACACATATGACATATGGCTGTGGTTCAAAAAGAGATTGACCGTAGGGAATGCCCAAAATTGATGGTTGGAATTTGGAATATGAACTATGATCATATTTCTTGGTCCCTTTGGTGGATATTTGAATATCCCAACACAACATCCGTGATTCTTGGGGTGATCTTTTCTAGGAATATGGATTTCATCCAAAATCCTCAAGATGATGAAGCATCAAAAAGATGCAGATGGAGATGTGACATGAAGAGATTCCATTTTTCAGAACGTTCCCTTTGGTCTCACTAACATCTCATCCGCATGTATTCCGTACGTCACACAGTCTCGCAGGCACATTCAGGTTTTGGAAGCTGCAGTTTAGTCGAAAAGGGAGTTTCATTTTCAGAGACTTTAGACCAGTGGTGCATTTTCCAGGTGCTTTGCGGATGTGCAATTTGAATGTGTCCAGAAGTGAATTCGATGGTACATAAAGTCGAAGGTTCTATATTTGACCCTTGAAAGAAGCTGAGTTTTTTGAACGCAAGTCTTGCATTCCAGCCAATGGATAATTAGTTTGGGTTGGTTTGGAAAAAGAGATTACTTGAGTTCCAAAAGTTGCATTCAATTGGTAACCCCCTTGGAAAACCAACGACGAGATTGCTTTTCTGCCTATCATGTGGTATTAACCAATGGGGCCCCAGAAAGCCAACTGTTGACCCCATTGGTTAATATCACATTGGAGCCCTAGGCACCCACGAGCACGGCGGAGCAACGCTGTGATTGTGTGGATGTGGTGCCACAGAATGGCTCTGTTGTGAACGGCGAGGTGGGAGTGCTGTGATCCCAAATGGAAAAATCCTCAAATCTTTCCATTTCATTCCCATATGGTTTTGGAATCGTTCATCTGAACTATGTTTCATGTTTTTTTTTGGTGCCAGTAACTTGGCTGAATGGAGCTTTGTCAGCGGCAGCTGCCACATCAAGGAGAAAAACATTGTGTGATTGTCAAACACACCTTTCTCCATGTTGAAACTGTGCCGGATTGCGCCTCGGCAAGAGACGGTTTCTTTCTGATTGAATCAAACTGGGTATGAAGTCACCAATGGGATATGGGTTCGTTCCCTGGGAGGGTATGTTCTTCATCTCCCCCCAAGGCACAAGAGGGCGTTCCTATTCTGCGCCACCCATGGGTCGGGTCGATCGCGAGGAGCGATTCCAGGGGGTCAAATTGAGGAAGAAAATGCTCGTTTTTTTTGATAAAGATCAATCCTATGCAGTTTTCCTTCCGGGACTTTTTTTGCAGGAAATTCTTGGAAGAATTAAGGGTTGGCCGCAGTTGGGCTTTGGCCAAGGAGCCGAGCGAGCAGATGCATCGCCTTGAGAATTGGTACCAGGTGTTGCAGAGTTGGTGGAGGAAACATCGGTTTTCTGATGCCAGGAAACAACACGAGAAATTGATGCGAAAATTTTGGCAGCCCTTAGGAAAACATCCTCATTGTTTTTCCGCACCAACTTGGTATGCCGAAAATTGGATGTAGAATTGCTGAAATCATCGCAACCTTGGGAATTTTGGATGACAAAGGGTGCTACTTGTTTTCTTCAACTTTGGAATCTGTAAGTTGGCACTTACATGTTGGCCAGCGAATAACTTCCCACCATCCTTAAGGCCCCAACGTCACCCGAAGTGGAAGATCTGGGTATTGAATCTTACACTGTGTGAGATTAGAATGGAATAGTGTGCCTGGTGGGATATCCTTTCCACGAATAGCAGACCATACCACCACATTGCATGTCAAGCAGGGATCATGGCGCCAGGCAGAGGTTGATCAAGATGAAACCTTCCAGGTGCACGAACGCAGGGATGAAAGGTGAAGAAAGTGCTGATTGACCTCCCAGAACTGCATGTACAGTTTATACTGTATTATATAATATTATATATATTCACATCATAGATTTATGTCTACATCATATACATATATACGTACGTATACATATAAACATTACATATGTGTATCTACGTCATATGTCTGTAGAAACACCACTATTGTCATCATCATCATCATCATCATCATCATCATCATCATCATCATCATCATCATCATCATCATCATCATCATCATCATCATCACCGCGCCCTTTCCCAGTGGCCAGTGGTGCTTGAGAACATGCTTTCTTGGGGTGGATCAACGGGCCCAACCCATGAGGCACCTCGGACTGAAGCACCGGCGGAGGAGGCATTCGTTTCCGGCAATCAATCCGCCGCTCTAAAAAAGACGTTTGCTCGTTTGATTTGAAGATTTCTGCCTCCAAATCTGATTGCTGCAAGATTGTGAATGTCAAGTTTCGCCGGTGGATGTTGAGTTATGAGGGTTTTATACCTGCGGGATTTGACAGACACAAATTGAGAGGTATTTCACGTTTTCATGTCGTATCACATATCATCGCTGAACTTCCTGGAGAGCCAGAGGTCGGTGTACAACTCCCTTTTGCGGATAAGAAGTGTTGTTGTTGGATACCAGACACACCTTGCTGAGTAACACTCCCAAACAAGCACCAAAGCTTTCTCTGAGTTGACATCTTCGCTCCAGCTGTGGACAACACCTCTGATAAAGGTGTAAATTTTTGCAAACATATTGTAGATCAAAACGTGTGTATACCATTCTCTTCGCAGGCTGTCAGACCAACGAGGGCGTTGGAGGCATTGGAGCTGTGGTGGAAAGATGGAAACCAGGGGCATTCCATTTTACGATGGCTCCCTTTCTCTTGGTTTGGATGGGGGGGTCAAGTCATTCATCTTGGATGTTGCAAGATGATTGGAAACAGGTAGCAATTTCTGTGAGTATAAAAAGGATGCTTTGGAGGTTTAGACTTTACCCTAAAAATGATGCATTTTGTTGGGGGCCGTTTTGTGGCAGAGATCTTTTCCATACTTTTCCCTTCCTCCCAATAGAAGGTGCAGCTTGCGCCATTGCTGCCTGCCCAGGCAGTTGCGGATGGATCCAAAATTTTTGAAGCTGAGTTAACAAGAAAAGGACCCCACTGATGTAGGAGATAAAATCCTGACATGTCCCTTTTAAGGGATTCTGAAATGGCCATACAAGTGCTAAAAAGGAAGCCTGTTCTGAATCAAACAGGATTTCATGCGTTTTTTTTTCGATGAAGCAGAACTCTGTAGTGGCACCGGTGTTTGTCCATGTTTGCAGGTGTTCGTGCCTGCTGTTGCTGATCAGGCCAAACGCTAAGCCGCTAAGCTAATCTCTCAAATTTTGGGTTGTTGTTTGGTTCCCTTTAATGAGGTGCCTGGGCAGCAGCGAGAGGTAGTCCAACTGCCGGGAGGATGGGGTGGCAACTATCACTATCAACATCCAGCCTATCAGGCGGGACCGTTTTTTGAAGGTGAAACATTTCATTAGTGATCCTGGATGACAGACCTATCTTCCCCATTTTAATGGCATTTTGTGGTTTGGCAAGTGTCGATGAAGCTACCATTCCATGTTGAGGTGCCACCTGCACCGCCGCAAGCATTGGGCCAGGTTTGGGGTGTTGAAATTGAGTACAAATTTCTGCGAACAGATTTCGCTTGCACAGCCCCTTTGTTTCTATATTCATTGCTTATCTTACACTCATCTTGCATTGGTGAATCTAGCAAAGCAAGACTTGCCTGAGCTGTATATGGCATTGCCAAGTCTTGCGCTGGCTTGCACTTTTCAATTCTATTCGGTTTTGGCGCTGGGTACGACCAATGAACAATTTTCTACGGTTACAGGTGAATTTCTGGTGGTTTTGTGCATTGCCTTTTCATTGCTTCTCTCCCATTTCATTTTGATTTCCTGGGTTTTCTCAACTGGTTTTCTAGCATGTTGTTGCAGTTGCTGTGTTTGCTTTAGATAACTAGTAGTTGCTTTCAATTGTTGCGTGGCCTTTAAATCGCATGCCATTTGGCCTCGATATGTTGCCCCAGGGTGGCAACGGACGTCGTGGACGCCGTGCTCCCCGCCGATTGCGTGTTGGCGCGCCACAGGCGAGGAGCAGTGATCAAAACCCTGGTGAGGAAGTTTGCAAACATGCTACCTAACCAAGTTACACAGGGGTTGTAGTTTTATAGTTTTTTATGATATAATATGAGATAATGTCATAGAAGCTATTCTACTATGATTTGTATGAATGAAGTCAGTATAGTCATCACAAGGGTTTTGAAGAACCGATCCCTTGACTTTTTCCCTGAGGCTCAAAAGCCAATTTACCATCAGGATAATTTCTATGATTTCAAGATGTTTGAAGAAGCAACTTTTACGAACGAACTTTTTGACGAAAAATACTGTATTGCTACCAATGAGAGGCCCCCCTTCACCAAAAAAACATCCGTAAAATACCCAGGTTTGCCGTCGTGTGAATCGTGGTCAACGTTGCCTTGCACCAAATCCTGAAAACGGTCCTTGTGAGCATTACTTCGATTCCAGAGCTTCGAAGTTCTGTGCACGTGCATTTCAATGTCGTTTTTGTTAGGGTGCTCAGGGGTGGAGCGTGTGAACTTTGGGGTGATGTTGTGCCGGTGGTTTTGAGTTGTATATGTAAAAGATGGAAACAAATCATAGGAGAAGCCAAGAGTAAGAGAAGCGATATGAAATCATGCTGAGCCTAGAGCGCCAAACACGCTAGGATTAAAGGAAAAGACTTCGTTTGGGCATAAGTTCTTTTCATGTCAAAATCTGATTGTTTCATTGGTATTTCAAGGCGGCGACATATTCATCATCCCCTTCTTTATTCGGCATTTTTGGGGCCCATGACATGGCCCAGAAGTTCCCCAAAAAGACGATATAACTGTCATCTCCTGACGACTCCTAAGTTGTGAAGATCAACTTAAGGTGATGGTGAGGTAAATGGAAATTGTAGTTTTACAAGTAATGCTTCACAAATTGATTTGTCCTTCCCAGAAAGTAATTGGTTCACAGGGATCCTTTTGGGTAGAACAGAATTCATCCCCAGGGATAGCCAGCAACAGCTGTGATTAGGCCATTGCCACTGAGAAAAAAACACCACAGGCGCGATGGAGGTGAAAAATACGAAAAATCTCTGCACGAAATTCTCCAGGCCTTGATTTTCACACCCCAAATTTTAAGGAAAATCAACAATGGAACTCCAATTTCGCAGCATTCTTTTTCTTTTTTGTTGTGGAAAACGATGAACGAAGCCAAGATAAGAGTGTAACTAGACTTCTTGATCTTGCAGTCCAACAGTTAACATCTCTTCACATTTTGAATCTCCACTCCCTTTCTTGATTTCAATTTGGAATTGGTCAACCCAATCTCGTGCAAACTTGAGCTTGAATATTTGTGGCCAGAAAACGACAGCTGACCCACTTCGTTCTGGTGAGGCAATAGCAATGACCAGCGGTTCGCAGCGTTTTTGCTTTCGGCAGCCGCACGTTGAAACCGCGCGCGGGCGGATCTTGCAGCTTCTGCGCCGAGTCGGCGTAATGTGAACCTTTTGCCATTTTTGACGTTTCAGGACACTGCTGATATCCAAGTTTCCCTCGTTTCTGATGGACTCGAAGTGTTATTCATGGCTATTTAAATTTGGTTGATCAAAGTTCGAGGTTAGTCACCAAGATATAATTTACTCTCGGATCTCCACAATTTTTTCACCTCGTTACCGAAGATTTGTTCTGATCAGCAGATGTTGCCGTGTTGAAACGGGTCCTCCAATTAGTCTCCGCCATGCAAGGCCACGAAACCTGTAGCCAAAAGATGTATTCAGTGTTTTGTGATGACCCGACAAGAGAAAAGATGTGTTCAAAGTATTAGATTGGATGATTTTTTGAAGGTCTCATAGTCCTGCAAGATGGCCGAGTTGTTGAGTACGGGAGACAAGCTTCCATCGTTTTGAAGTCCCGATTTTAGGTCCAAGGTTTCTGCTGGAACCTTCCACGGACTCTTGAAGAACTTTAGCTTGTTCGCAGCAGCACAGTGCAGCAAGCAAAAGAAATCCACGGGTTGACTTGCCTGCGAAGTCAGTTGTTCCACATCCAGAGGTAAGGATGTATCAAAACACAAGGATCTAACAACATGATGTGTGAGTCATGGCACCTGTGTTGCGAGTTGTGACAGGAATAGTTACCAACTTCGGGTTCATGAATGTAGCATGTGGCAGGGCAGATACTTGTTCTTTTTGTAGCTGCAAAGAATCACGGAGATGACGCAACGGATTTTCTGTTGGCCGTCTGCGGCTCCGGGATTTTGGGCTCGGATAGTTGCCAATCGAATCAGGCGGGTTGGGTTGTCAGTCGTCAGATTGCTGCTCGGTGATTTTGTCGTTTGTTGCTATGGGTCGATCCAGTGGGTTGTAGGAAAAATCGAATGATGATGATGATGATGATGATGATGATGATGATGATGATGATGATGATGATGATGATGATGATGATGATGATGATGTCAATCGACAAAACCAGTAGGTCATTTTTTCCCATATTCCCAGTTTCTCTTGGCGAAGCATTTTTGTGCGGCGGATTTGGATGACGAGATGACAAAGTAAAACCACCATTTTGCCTTGCCACGACCGGTGCAGGTTGGCACCTTTGCCCCTTTGCGACCCGCCCGGAGTGGCGAAGGCTTCTTGGCCGGGTCAGGTTTTTTTTGTGGCGGAACAGTTTTGTTCAGAGCAATTTGGACCTAGAAATTTTCAAGATTGAATAATACAACATGGTCCCACTTCTTTAAGGGATTGGAGACTTTCCCGCAGGTTTGGGCCAAAATTTGGGGTGTCCAATGCAGGTTATCAGAACTCAAAAGAACCAGACAAAATATATTATCCATTACACATAGGAGATGGATGAAGACAGAATTTAGATCTAGATTCTATGTAAGGATACTTATTAAAAAAGGGTACGCTATTTTTTTCAGAAACATTTTTCAACAGTGTGGTTTTTTTCGCGGCCAGGGTAGCGGCGGCCATGAGTGAAGAAATCGACAGGCATGTTCTCCGGAAGTGCCCCCGGAACCGAGTTGAGTGGGAACAACCACAAACCACCTCATCATCTTTGACTTTAATTTCACATTAAAGAATTGCAATGATATAACAAATTGGCCCACATCTTGGGATGCAGTTTAAAATTCTGTTTCCTATTTGAAGCAAAAGACTTTTTTGAAACTCGGGAAAGCTTGGGAAACTTGCTGTGATGAAAAAACACCCTGTGGCTTCTGGTGGAGATGAGTGCTGGTGAGGTACGAGATTGTTCAGAAATTGGGTCGAGGAGCTTATGGCATTGTCTGGAAGGCCATTGACAAGAAGACTAGGGAGGCGCTGAAAAGGGTGGGAGTTTGGAGTTGTATTAATATCAAGATGGATGTTGAAGCCTCTCAGGTTTCAAGCTGAGTTTAAGAGCTTGCAGTTTTTTTTTGGGATGTTTTTTATTTCCAAAAAGACGGTTGAAGTCAATGGGATCAACTACCCATCTCCAATGAGTAATGGATAGTAATGGAAGTGAATTCTCCTGTGGTTGACTTGCTTTCAAAGGAACGGCGAGCATATATACTTACGAACAACACCGGGATTCTCCGCATGAACTACGCAAAGAGAAAACCCGAAAGTTTGCGTCCTTGATGTTTGGGGTCGATTTTCGGGATTAGGATATTGCTAAAATGCGAAAAGAACTGGCGTAGTGCGTCCGACGGAATGCTGGAGTGAAGCTTCATCGGTTCTTTTTGGTGAGGCTAAACATGTGAAAAAATCTGATGGTCGCATCCGAGCATGCCAGAAGTGAGGTCACCCAAGGAACATCCTCGAATTCGCAGGTGGTCGCGCTGAAGAAGTGCTTCGACGCCTTTCAGAACGCCACCGATGCACAACGCACCTTCCGAGAAATCATGTTCTTGCAGGTTGGGAAGCGTGGGAAAAACCATCTACAGCACAATTTCTAGCAGACAATATCAGATATCAAAACAGCATGAATAAGAGGAAAACACATGAAATTAATATTCTCAACAACCACAATCACGTTCCATTTTTTTGCACAAGCAGATTGTAAGGAAAATCAAGCAGATTGCAAAAGATAGAAGCAGCTTTGAGCATTTTCACCCGCAATTACTTTCAACAAGTCTTGGATTGGCACTATGAAATGGACGAAGAAAAACATAGACACATATCTTCCATCAGCAAAATCAATATCATTATTTTTCTATTTTCAATACACGTATATATTAAGGGCAACTCTTTGCCCTTTTCACCTTTGCTCAATGACAAATATTGACTGTTTCTTCTCGGAGATACTTTCTGTTTTTTTCTTCAGATTCGCCATGTTGGATTTTCCTTTTGAAGGTCCTACAGCATCCATCGCAAGCCCATTCATGCTTGAGTTCTTTCAAACAACGTTGCCTGAAATAGTAGTCATTGATGAGTGTGTCATTTCTAACATTATTCACCTTGTTTCTTTACAGTTTTGTTATCACTTGATTTGACATATGTTGAAACCTCTTCATCATCACTAAATTGTATGGACCGACAGGCTGGCGTTCCTAATTTCAAATGTAAGTTAACATACTTTTGCACAGCTTTCAATGATGTCTAGAAATTAATCATTAAGGAGATATCACTATCACCTAGAAATTACAAAATGGTTTGGAAAGTCCTGGCAGAACAGTCGTCAAGAAGAATAGACAGCCCCAAAAAAAGAATCATTGCAGAAGGAAAAGATGTCAACAGGAGCAAGACCTGACACCATCTGAGACGAAAGTACGGTTTGAGGTGTTAGCAATCCCAAGTATACACACACAATTGCACAAAATCCTGCACCAGTTGATATATCTACGATTCAAAGAGGTCAGAGGGCTATGGCAAGTGATGCACAAATTTGTCCCAAAAAAACCCATGTGATGAAGCCTCCTTCCCTTTTTCCCTCGGTTCATCGCATGACCGTCGGAGGAGCTCAATGGACACGAGAACATCGTGCGGCTGCTGAATGTCTTGAAAGCGGACAATGACCAGGTCCGCTACACCGCTTTGCTTTGGTGCCAAGGGCGTTGTCATATTTTTTGGTGTGCAGATGTTGGGCAACATGAACTTCAGTGAAAAGCTTACATAGATTGGATAGATTGCCTGGACTTCTTTTTTGGACATCTCCTTTTTGTGAGGATATCTACTTGATTTGTGACTACATGGAATCTGACTTGCACGCGGTGATCCGTGCCAACATCTTGGAAGAAATTCACAAGCAGTGGGCTCCTGAGAAGTGGCACCACAGATTCATTCGTGAGGTGACTGGCCATGTGGTTTCTTTCATGCCGGCTTCACTCCTTTCCGAAAACCACCGGTGCTATGCATCATTCTTCCACCGTGATGAATATCGAGGAATCAAGGAATGAACAACCTCGACTGCTGAGGTATATCATCTACCAGCTGCTGAAATCATTGAAGTTTATGCACTCTGGGCAGGCCGTTGGTTTTTACAGTTTCCAACAAATCATATATTATTGAGGTGGACATTGTTGGTCATGGAAATGGTCTGGAAACGTTCATGATTGATGGTTGGTAGATAGGTGATGTGAAGTTGATACTGGAAGGGCTCAGTTTGCTTTTCCAGGTTGTTCGATCGAGTTCTCGGGGATAAGATGGGGATCCCCATATGCTGGTTCTGGTCGAAAAATCCGAGATGCATTTTTGTTTTTTGAAAGTCAACTTTGAAGTCATCCCACATGTAAAAGTTGTATCGGATATCCTTCAATTTGAAATATCCCAAACAGAAAAACTTAAACGAGCTGCACCAACTTTTCCATTTCGCAACCTTTTTTGCAAAACTTCCCTTTTTGGCTCGAGCAAAAAAAAGGGAACGGGGCACCAAGCTTCAACGGAGCACCAATTTGGGGCTCCCGAGAGTTGAGAATCTATGGGGAACTCAGAGAGTTGGGAAGCTCAGAGATTTTTGGATCGACCAATTGGCGCGACGCGTTTCGTGGGAGGGAAAAGGGTGCAAACGGTGAATCTAAGGACTTTACTAACTTTACTAACTTTACATACATTTGATTCTGTTTATTTTCTTTGAGCATGTCAGTTACATTTCGGCAACGGAAAATCAATGGGCCTGAGGTTTAACCCGGGAAGAAATTCACTTCATTGCCAACTTCAGCCAGAAGGCGGCTGGGATGATGGCTTGTTGGCAAAGTTCCAAACCCTCAAGTCGGAAATGGCTTCCTTCTGATGGGGCTTGGATGAGACGATCTCAACCTAATTCGTTTAACCACCAGTTGGGGAGGGTTGACCTTGGGACACCCCTGACTCAGATGCTTGCAGGATGTCACGCGCCTCTATCATCGATTTCGAAAGTTGGATGAGGTTGCTGATGGTTGGAAAGGATTTAGGGGTTAAGAGGGGGGGCGTTGAATGTTGAACGTGAACAAAGATATGAAACCAACTTATTTGAGGAATGTTTCTATATAATTTCTCTTTAAAAGCTTAGTAGAAGAAAAATCCGTCTCCACTTGCTTGAATGATCTTTTAAAGCAAGTTTCTCAATTCTTTTTCTGGTTGTCATGTTTATTTGATTTCATTTTATTTACTTCAAAGTGAGATAATTGTAGTTGTGACAGTGCTCTTGGGAAAACGACTTTTTAGATGACCTGTCGGGAGGGGTTGCAGTAGTCAGGGTCTTAAATTTCCCTTGTAGGTATGTCTAAAAATTGGAGATCCACCAAAATCACGGTCCGGATCACTTTCGAGACACCATGAAATCCTAAGAGATGTTCTCCTACTACAGATCCAAGGCGTTCGAAGTGCTTCTCCTCAGGTTGAACATTTAAGTGACCTTGGTTGGACCGGAATTCGTAAACTTCAAGTGGACAGGTTTTGTCCGAAGCAGTGAAGGTTCATGAAACTATCAAGTTGAGATGGTTTTCAAGTGGATGTAAATTTCTGGACATGTCCACGTTTCAATGTTTTTTTTATCATTCCAACCTATCTTCTCGGAGCAAATGCCTTCAACAGTATGAGCCTCGGACCCGTTTTGCGTGTTTTGAGTGCTGGAGGGTGAACTCCTCGTAGATGACGATGAGAATATGACGTGACACGTGAGTGCCGCCAGGATGGAGATGGTCAGCTCGATCCCAATGAGATCTTAGGAGTTTGGGAGCCAAACAAAAATTGAGAGGAACATGATGGGATGGGTGAATCAATGAACCACGGTCAATCTCGGGGGATGTACTATTATTTTTCTTGCCGTTTTTGTTTCTCTACCATTTTGGAGGAGAAGATTCTCTCATGTTAAGGACTTGTTCTTAATCAAAGCTGTGAAGAGGTTGAAAACTCACTTTTGATCACGGTAAAAGGATCAACACTTGACCTAGACTTACACCAATGCACTGAAAACTTGGGGATGAGCATGTATGCCGAGTAAGAAACTTGAAAAAAGAAACCGGAGAAATGGAGGGCCCATTGCTGCTTGATGGCATCTACTTTGACTGCTCGAGTCGGAGTCATTGGTTCAATCTGGGCCGAGGTAGCAGAATTGGCGGAAAATCCTTTAGTACAAAGAGTCATATCAGTATTTGACAAGGTGGACCACAGAGTGGATGGGAAGAGTTGATGGGGAGGATGACTTCCTTTGATGAGGCTGATTTGTTTTGGGGTTCTTTTTGGAAATTGACTTTAGGGTGAATGTAGTGGAAAAGTGGAAAAGTATGATTGCAGACAAACAAGACTAAACAAACAAGCTTGTTTTCTCATGGAATTGCTGATTCCTCCGGGTCAGGCGATTACCTGCATATTCAATTTTGTTGAAGCGAAAGAACTTCTCAAATCCCCCAACGAAGTGTTTCCTTCAACATGTGTTTCCTTCACCGATGAGGATGGCAACGGGACGGTCTCCTTCATCGAATTTCTCCTGGGCCTCGCAAAGCTGGCGGGCAGCACCTCTGAGGCCGCAACCGGGCGGTGTGGGTAGGGTGTTGGGTGGTGGTTGTTGTCATCAAAAGATTGGACTTGTTGTTGAATCAGATTGACTGATGATGATGATGATGATGATGATGATGATGATGATGATGATGATGATGATGATGATGATGATGATGATGATGATGATGAGAGCAGTTTTTTGCATGGCAAGTTGCAACAGGAGCACAAGCTGCGGTTTGCCTTTGCAATCTATGACGTGAATAAGGCGGGCAAGTCGCTTTTTGTTGAAGCGCTTCTGACAGCTTGGCCAGTGTAGTCTTTTTGATCTTTGATGTTGCCATGCTGAACTCAGAAAGCCAACTGAGGACGGCTTCATCTCTAATGGAGACCTCTTCGCTGTCTCTTGACTTCAAGACTTGGTTGTCGTGTATCCAGGATCCAGTATCCATGCAAGAATGTTGTCATATCAAGGGTATTTGTGCACTTTTCGGAATGAATTCGAACATCATTTTCGTCTTTCATCCTGTTCACTCTTCATACAATATCTCGATTTCTCAGTGACCAACTCGGCCCTGACGCTTGGTGGGATTTGCAGTGAGAAAGCTGGGGAAGCTTCAGGAAAAACTCTACATATATCGTGAGACGAAGATTTTTTGGAGATTCACTACTTATCCAACTTATCCCTTTCAAAGGGGTTGGTCAGAAGCACGGATATGCAACCATGTCTTCCACGGGCTATCATGGATACTTCACCATCAATGGGCGCCTCTTTTAGGTCATGAAGATGATGGTGGGGGACAACTTGGGAGAAACACAGCTGCAACAGCTGGTTGATCGACAGCTGGCTTGGGACACCCAGATTTTTTTCCAGAGATTTTCATTTGGTGATTTTTCTCAAACAGATGAAGGTTACTGTAAATCGCTGAGATTCTTCAATGGAAATTAGGATGGCCAGCCTTCTGAGCTTCAGGTCTCTTCAGACCAGGATGGTGATGGGAAGTTATCCTTCGAGGAATTCAAGGCAGCAAATGGTGGAGATACCCTCCAGGGAACTAAGATATCCCCCAAAAATGGCATTTTGAAGATGATTTTCCTTTTCCCAAGGTGGGATATGATAATCCCCTGGAGGGTAGTAAGCCTGCAATTAAGGGAGACCAATACTGCCACCACTTTCCATTCCCCACATTTGGAGAGGCCAAAAGAGCCAACAGCTGTTGGCAACAAGTGCATTCTACATTTCGTAAACGAGAACATGCATATTTTACTCCGGTATATCACACATATATATGTGATATGTGACCATGTTTAACTTCATCTTCAAAGACACGCCACTATGTTCGTGTTTTCCTTCAACAATCCAATGACAAGAAGTGATTGGACTGCATATCTTTCGTTGTTGCAGGCAGCCGTGCAGAGCATTGGCGCGGATTCTCAGCCCTGGTTACACCAGGTAGATTCCCTCAACGAAGAACAAAAAAACAGGAAAAAACGACGCTTGGAAAACTCCCTTTATTTTAGGGTACAGGCATCTTTTTCAGGAGTTTCAGGCAGTGTCGCACGTCAAGCAGATGGTGAGCAAGTTTGATTTCACAATGTGACCCAACAAAATGGATAAGCTTTTGCATCAATGTTTTTTTCAGGGATTTTGATCTTATCTTTTATGGATGTCCAAAGGGGTCGGTTTGTGTGGATTGATGCATTAGACCAGGTTGTCTTAGGAGAGCTGCTTATGGAGTGTAAGGGTTCAACTCAAGCAGCAAGGCAAGAAAAAACAATAGTGTTTCACAAAGCCAAACAGGCTGCGGTCATCTTGATGCCATGAAGTGGACCAGTGATTTTAAAACTTGAATTTTTGGTGGCCAGTGAAGGCCGGTGAAGGTGACAACAATAGAGCCAATGGAAGAATTTTTCAGAGATGTACTTGGTGTTTTCCTCTGGATCCTTTGATGTTTCTGCAGCCACATACATGTTGCAAGGTATGTCATGTACCATTGATAGGACAACTTGTATAGGAAACATGCAAGGGCATGAGTTGATCCTGACAGCCCCTTTTGGCGCAAAATATCCGCTGCATGGTAGCGGAGCCCTGCGGGGCAGGAGCCTGTAAGACCCACAGTGGCGAGCTCCAGTAAAACCCAAGT
Organism: Breviolum minutum Mf 1.05b.01; assembly: GCA_000507305.1. Taxonomy (NCBI): domain Eukaryota; class Dinophyceae; order Suessiales; family Symbiodiniaceae; genus Breviolum; species Breviolum minutum. The sequence goes on along the minus strand of DF242792.1, from coordinate 18,976 downwards.
GGTGGCCCGTATAAACCCTCAGAGAGGTGACCTGTCAGTAAGACCCTTGAGGCGTGACTTCGAGCCATGGAAGGTGAGGCAACAGCCCCTGCATCTTCGGCAGGGCCAGCCCTGATTGACACGAGGGCTTATGGACGTTTGAGGACGTTCAGTGGTAAGGAGGAGGACTGGGCTACCTGGTCCTTTGTGGCAAGGTCATACCTTGACCTGTTGAGCCAGCAGTTTCGAGATTTGATGCTGAAGGCGGAGACTGTGGACACAGCGGCCAGCATCACTTTGACTGGCATGAATCAGAACGCCAGGACCCACTCCTGGACTTTGTTCAATGTGCTCACCCAGTCAGTGGAAGGTCGAGCATTGTCAGTGATGATGAACAGTGGGGCTGGGGGTGGGCTTCAGGCCTGGCGGATGATGGTGGATGCCTACGAGCCGAGGATTGGTGGACGCGTCTGAGTTCCTTGAAGTCCTAGAGACTTGGGAGGTGCTCATTAGAAGGTATGAGGAGCAGTCCAAGGAGGCAGTGAATGACCCCACGCAGTGTGCTGTGGTGATGAAGCATGCTCCATCTGGAATCAGGTTGGCATTGAGGACGGCATCTTCATCCATCGACAGCAACTATGCCAGGCTGAAGCGATGTGTGAAGGACTACTTGCAGACTGGTCTCAATTATGATCAACAAGGAACAAGTGTGCCCGCCAAGGATACTGGAGGACCTGCCCCTATGGACGTTGGAGCAATTCAGAAAGGAGACAACAAAGGAAAGTGGGGCAAAGGCAAAGACAAAGGAGGAAAAGGAAAGAAGGGCAAGAAAGGAAAAGAGAAAGGTGTGATGAAAGCCTCTGGGAAGTCGAGGAGGTTTGATGGATATTGCTCTTACTGTGAGAAGTATGGGCATAAGAAAGCAGACTGTCGTCAAAGAGCTCGTGATCAACAAGGAGCTGGAAAAGGAAAAGGCAGCACCAATGCAGTTGAGGCAACAGGTGGTGGATCATCATCATCGACCCATCCACCTTCTACCACGGCAGCCGTCTTCTACAAGCTGGAGTGCAAAGATGAGATCGACTATGGAGATGAGGTTGAAGAGAAGACAACATGGGAAGTAAGGCCAGTACCACAAGGACGGCATGAAGAGCCTAAGGGAAGATCTTGGGCAGATTGGAGTGAAGAGGAGAGATGGGTTAGTGGAGTCGAGAAGGATGATCCATCGATGGCAGCTGCAGTAGAGTCGAGGCAGTCAGACTTCATCATGTATGACACCGGGTCTGATGAGCATGTCTGCATGGAGGAGTTTGCAGGCTGGGGTGCTGAGAGGAGCAGCACTGTGAAGTTGAATGCAGTGTCAGGAGATCAGCTGACACTGATTGGTGAGAAGCAGCTCGTGCTGGGCATTGAAGGAGCCAAAGACAAGGTGAAGATGCAGGTGATCTTCCAAGTGGCGAGGAATGCCAAGAAGAACATTCTTTCAGCAGGAAAGTTGTTCAGAGCCGGGTTCAAGACAGGCATGGATCCTCAAGGAAGATCCTACCTCTATCATCGAGATGCCCAGGAGTTTATGCCACTCTACATGCACGGCAACAGCTTCTACCTCAGGTTGGTGGATGTGCAACCCAAGCCATAGTTGCACCAGTTGAGGTTGGAGGAGAACCCCAAGATGACTGGGAGCAGATGGGCTTGGAGTATGCAGAAGAGGAACCAGGACATCCACTTGGAGACATTCGAGGTGGAGATGTTGAGAGGAGCAGAATGAGTTTGACACCGTTTGATCGAGTTGAAGATATGAGAGCTCGACTACGAGAACTTGGTTGGCCTGTGCATGGAGTGAAGCAAGATGTGTTCAGGAGACTGCAAGCTGCTGAGAAGGAGGAGAGAAAGAGGTTGCAGAAGGAAAGAGAAGCCCGAGACGACATAGCGGCCAGGCATGATGACTTGGTTCGAGGTGCTCATGAAGTACCAAAGCCACCTATGCCAACAGCAAAGGAGGTAGCAAGGCACAACCTGACACACCTGCCAAGTGCTACATGGTGTGAGCATTGTGTGAGAGGAAAAGGTAAGGAGGCAGCTCATTTCAGGAGACCTGAGAAGGAGAGAGCTGTGGTGCAGATGGATTTCTCCTACCTCAAAGCAGATGGTTCAGAGGCAGTGGAGGATCCTGCCGAAGTTGTGTTGACTGTGGTGGATTGCCAGACAGGCCTATGTCATGCAATGAGCCTGCCTGCAAAGAACTTCGAGAAGAACTATGTGGTCAAGACGATCAAGGAGTTTGTGGCTCAGTTGGGTCACAGCAGTTTGGCCATCAGAACAGATGGTGAGCCAATGATAGTTCAGTTAGCAGAGGCCGTGAGGGATGAGCTGACCCAGCATGGATGGAAAGGCACAACATTGAGGGTCACTACTGAGAGAACCCCAAGGTATTCACCTCAATCCTTGGGAAGTGTTGGAGCAGCTCAGTCGATGTTGAAAGGAGATGTGCTTTGCTGGAGGAGCAGCTTGGAGGAGGCTCTTGGAAGAGAGGTGAACCCCACGATGAGTATATGGCCTTGGATGGTGAGACATGCTTCGTGGACGAGATCTCGGTTCGGCATCAAGGCAAATAGGAGGACAGCCTTTGAGGATTGCTTTGGCCACCCTTACCCTGGGCAGATAGTGCCGTTTGGTGATATGATTATGTTCAAGATGCCAAGTTCCCATGTTGGGAGAAGGACCGAGGGGCAACGACAACTGAAGGGAGACTTTAGTTGGGAGAAGGCCGTGTTCCTGGGCAAGACCTTGGAGAGTGATGAGTACTTGGTGGGAACAAGACAAGGAGTTCATACCACCAGGACAGTGAGAAGGATGAGAGAGGATTTGAGGAAGTCCCGTGAGGCCGTGGAGAATATGAAGGGAGTACCCTGGAACATGCTGACAACGATTGGTCGTCCCAGAAAGGCAATCATTGCAGATGGTGTGGATCGAGCTGCACCAGGAGTTCCCAAGCCAGCGGCATCAGCAGATGTTCCAGGAGAGCCCAGGCAAGAGATGGTCAGAGGAGAGAAGAAGCAGAGAGGAGAAGCTCAGCCAGCCCCAGAAGCAAAGAGGGTGAGAGGTGAGGAGATTCCAATCCCTGATGAGGACTTTGAGGATGCACTGGATCAGGAGATTGAGGTTGAGCAGGCATCTGGTCCATCGTCAGGGAGTGTTCCACATGCAGCAGCTGAAGTGAGGATGCCAGAGACTGAGACAGAGATGCAAGCCACGGATGCATGGAGGAAGAGAGAAGCTGAGCTGAAGAGCTCAGCAGGAGACCAAGAGATGAAGAGGCTGAAGGTTGGAGAGCAGTTCATCGGTGCTCTCTACACCCCAGTAGATCCAGATGTTTGGATTGATGATGTTGAGGAGGACATCATCGAAGCTGAGGAGGAAGTTGATGAGATGGCATGGATCGACCACGAGATCACTGCAGAGGAAGAGTTAGCTGGGAAGAAGAAGGAGCTGGACAAGATGGACAGCATGGAAACCTATGAGCCAGTTCCAACAAGTGAGACAGCTGGCAAGAAGATCCTGGATTCCACTTGGGTGGTGACACGAAAGGAGGATGGCACAGTGAAGTGCCGGTATTGCCTGAGGGAGTTCAAGAAGAGCAGCTGGCGTGATGATGTTTATGCAGCTTCCACGACAAGCGCAACAGCCAGAGTGATCGATGTGCTAGGCACAACCTCAGGGTATGCCTACTTCACGGCAGATGCTACGAATGCTTTCTGGCAGGTGCCCATCAAGGAGGAAGCCTACATGAAGCCCCCTGATGAGTGGTTGAGCAGGCAAGAGGAGAAAGGCTTGCCAACTGATGTGATGTGGAAGTTGAAGAAGGAATGGTATGGTCGTCGAGTTGCAGGTACTCGATGGGTGGAGTTCATCGCAGAGATTGTCGTGGGAGAAGGGTTCCAGAGATGCAGTGTGGCCCCTTGGTTCTTCCACCATCCTGGGAAGAGGATTGCCATGGAGATCCATATGGACGACATGTATGGATGTGGACCCAGAGGAGAGATTGAGGAGTTCCTCAAGGCAGTCCATAAGAAGGTGAAGATGAAGAGCCAGGTCCATGACAAGGACTCGACATGGACCCACTTGAAGAGGAAGAGAGTGTTGAACAAGAATGGTGACATGTTCATACAGGCTGATGAGAAGCACCTGGAGGCTGTCATGGAGCTGTTGATGATCAAAGGATGCAAGGAAGCTCAGACACCTGGGTGCTCAGGAGGAACGACAAGCCAGAGGACAGACAAGCTGAGTGAGATGGATGCCAGAAAATTCAGGACAGCCACGGGGATCCTGATGTACATGGCCCCTGACAGGCCAGATTGCCAGCAGGCAATTCGAAACCTCACCAAGTCTTTGAAGGAGCCCACAGGAGTGGACAGTGAATCTGGTGAGGGTTGCTCGATATCTTAAAGGCACCAAGGATCATGGAGTTCGTCTGCGGTCTGGAGAAGGTGACATCAAGAGCTTGGAGGTCTATAGTGATACTGATTGGGCAAGTTGCAAGAAGACCAGGAAGAGCACGGCATGCGGAGTTTTCATGGTCAATGGGAACTTGCTGAGTTCCTACAGCAGGTCATTGAGTATGATCTGTCTAAGCTCAGCTGAGGCAGAGTTCAATGGAGGAGTGGCAGCGTGCTCAGAAGGACTCTTCTTCAAGCAGATCTTCGAGTTCTTTGGATACCCGATTGCTATGAGGGTTTGGATGGATTCCTCAGCAGCCCGGGGAATATTCCAGCGGCAAGGAGTAGGAAGAGTGAGACATCTGGAAGCCAAATGTCTCTGGGCACAAGATGCCTTGAAGCAGAAGAAGTTTGAGATCAAGGCAGTGAACACCCATGAGAATGTGGCAGACATGGGGACAAAAGCTTTGCCAGTGTCCAAGCACAACAAGTTCAAGGAGATGATGGACATCGTGAGCCTGAAGACTTTTGAGGATGGAAAGGAAGCCTCAGAGAATGAAGCCGGTGTGGTTGGATCCATACAGCAAGTCACAGCTGGACTCAAGTTTCTGGCCCTCCTGGGGATGTCCCAAATCCCAGGAGCAGCAAGCGAGAGGTCAGAGGACGAAGGAACCACAGGAGTTCCAGAGAGAGGCAACTGGATGGAGTGGATGCTGGTGGTCAGCATGGTGTGGATGGCCATCAGTGTCATGGTGGCAACAACTGCTGGAGTGATGCAAGCTTGGAAGAAGATGATGAGGAGACCAAAGAAGTTAGGAGGTGAAGATGAGGACGAGAAGGAGACAACAGAGTTGGCTTATCACCCTGAGGGGGGTGAAGAAACCAAGCCGTCTGAGGAAGCTGTGAGGAGAAGACGAGGCTTCAACAACAAGATGGTTGAGGAGCATCAAAGAGAGAGAGAGATTCAGAGGAGCCCAATGAGGATGAAGATGCAGGCAGCATCAGTTGCTGCCAGTTCCACTACTACAGAAACTCCCGAGGAAAAGATCTACGAGGTGATCAATGGAAGAGTGTTCAACAAGAACAAGCAAGAGATGATGACAGGTGAGGATTGGCTTATGAAGATGCACATATCAGGAAAGGCTCTGATCAACAGAGGAGCTATTGAGAAGGCTTTCCTGGACCGAGATGACTTGGAGGTCATCATCACCGGGTAATGGCACTGTGGCTCACCTGACAGCTGAGTGTGGCAAGTTGAAGTGCTCCACCAGCCGGAAGAAGTACAAGATTTGTGAGGAGTGCAGATGCAAGAAATGGGAGAATGTAGTCAAAGTGGAGTACAGGGGCTTGGGCCCGACACCTGGCACTGGGAGTAGAGCTGCAGATGCCAACACTGGCAGATAGCTGGTAAAAGCCCTTCAAAGGGGGGTGCAGCCACATACATGTTGCAAGGTATGTCATGTACCATTGATAGGACAACTTGTATAGGAAACATGCAAGGGCATGAGTTGATCCTGACAGCCCCTTTTGGCGCAAAATATCCGCTGCAGTTTCCTCATTTCACCAATGATTGATGATGGAAGTGTAGAAATCCCGAGGTGTTGCCGAGCAGCTTTCAATCGATCTGAGTTCCTACTCTTCGTAGAGCGGGAAATGTTTTGAGGCTCTGGCTCTTCACACGTCATACGCAGGACGGTCGTCACGAAGTAGTCAGCAGAGGAAGTTGAAAGGTTGAGAGTGGTGTTTTTATAATTTTTTATCCATGTATTTTCGGCTTTCCTTGTAAAGACCAGAAGCAGAAACAAAAAGCACCGACATCAACTTTTACCTGGGGATGTCTTAATATTTGGGATCTCCTCCAAAACAACCCTTCGAACTGATTCACTTTAAAGAGGAAACCATATTTTAGGAGTCTGAATTTCGAGAATCTGAGCCGGAGCTTCAAACCTTTCGTTTCACTGCCCGGCCCGGATCGCTGGGCTGGCCTAACACTAAGCGGCCGGTGCGGGCACGCACAACCCTTTCGGAGTTTCTTTGAGTTTGGTCTCCAGTTGGGGTTGGACAAAAGGAGCGTTGAGAGGATCAGATTAATTTTGATGGATTCAGACTCATGTTCACAAATGTATGTCATATTAGAAGCTCTACAAGGAGTTGAACATGTCAACGCCAAAGACATCAGTCAGATGATTGTTGTGAAGAATCCTCAAGTGAATCATGCTTGACATCAATTGATTGTGCGTTTACATCGACGAGACAAACCTTGCCAGAGGTTATTTGAAGGCTTGAAGACATCATCAAATCTTGATTGGTCTTGTTGTCAAGAAACGAATTATAAGGAGGTGCACAGTGTCCTCATTCCTGGGTAGGTGGTTTTCAATGTAGAATTTAGAAGTTACTTCTGCAAAAAAAGTTGGTTCTAGTTGTGATGTACGCTTGTAACTACATGTAAATCCCCTGTTTCGAGAAACTTATTTGTTTCATAGTCTGGAATATCTCCTATGTTCCAAGACGTTATGTTTTTTTTGTGTAAGGCTTCCATTCCCTCAGATTCAGAATCGCTCCTTAAAGCTACCAAATTGCTGCCACACCAACCATAGCGTCCATGGCGCGGATGGTTGAACACCATCCAATCCCGCGCGCATTCAGGGAAAACGCTGAATGTCGATGAATTTCTGAGGGTTTTGGAGGTGGATTCCTCTAATAAAACCAATTGTGCCATATTTATCCATATTTCATGTTTGCTAACCTTGAACCAGCATCTGAGATAGTACTATAGCAGTCTATATCTGTCGGAGCGGGCGAATCCGTAAGGACATGCAGCAGCCCTGATGCCTGTCAGCCGGAAAGAAATTCCTACTCTTCAAGATCGCCTGCGGCGACGCGAACCCGGTAAAGAAAAGGAGCCCTGCACGGATGGAAGAGAATGTTGTGAGGCTCCGGTGGCAAAGAATTGAAATCAGGAATGACTTCAGAAGACATAAATTTGTCATGATTCATACTACAACATCTCATTTCGAACATCTTTTGTTGCACAACTGGCAAATCTCATCTCTTTCCTTCAATCAGTACATCTATCCCTTTTGATGATATTTAAGCCTCACTATCTCATCCCTCGTGGGTTTTCCTCACCCAGCCTCGCCAGATGCTCCATCGAGATATTAAGCCTTCAAATATTTTGCTGAATTCAGATTGCCAAGTCAAGGCTCGATTCCCGAGTTTTTTTTGATGAAACATGGGGAGTGATGAGGAAGATGCTGGCATGACATTGGCGATGCTGATGGTGGTGGTTGATGATGATTGTCATGTACAACGATTAAATCATTACGATGTTTTTTCTTATGCTTCCTGTGTGAATACGTAGCACCGTGACTTTCATACATCCTCCAGTCACCGGTCACATCAGACCGACGTCGCTCGCCTACCGGACCTCCGGATAGACACGAGGTCTGCGATTTTGGCTTGGCCAGAAGTGTGGTGCAGCAACAGGACAATGTGGCTTGGCCTTCATTGCAATTGGTGTTTCGTCGGGTGTTTCGGAATAGAGAACATGAAGCAGTGACAAGAAAATCCAAAAAAACACCAAGAAGTTGGAAAGTTGGTTCTGTGAAGGTGTTTTTTGTTGAGGGTGGATGTCGAGCGCTTCTCAGGACTAACATACACTGATCTTGAGAGGAAGCCCCACTAACCGGAGAACCATTGTCCTTTAAACGGAGAACCAGTGCGAGTAGGCCAACTACTTACCGATGGCATTTCAGCAGGGAAAATCAAGATGTCATTCAAAGTAGTACGGCAGGTCATTTTGATCTAGATTACTTAGGTTACTGTCAGGTGTATTGTTATTTGTACAGCGTCTGGCACATCAAAATAAGGTGCAAAAGCCAAATCTTGTTTTTCCTTCCCTATCTGGGTGATCAGTGGTATTCTACTCTACCTAGCAATAATGCTAATTAGTATCCGACCTTCGACTAAGCTAATCAGTGTCAGTTCCATTTGGTTCATTGATCAAAGCTGGCTTCAACCCCTAAAAGGTCGAGTAAGATGCCCATTTGTACGTACAATAATACTGTTGTTGGACACTTCATCCCAGCACCAATTGGATAGATAAAAACACTATTTTGTCCATCAACAGTTGGCAGCTGCTGCAGATCTCGTAGCAACTGAGGCTACCAATCCGGTCCTCACCGACTACGTGGCTACCCGATGGTAGCATTCCACCAGCCGATTTGTCGTCATCGGGTCTGTTGACGTGGTGCTTTTGCATGCTTTTGCTAGAGAACCTCACATGAACAAACTCACACACTTCCATCGGTGGGACTGGGTGGGACGCCATCGCCACTTTTGAAGCGTTTCAGCTGAAGGACGAATTTGGAAACTTAAAGATTGAAAGCTGAGTGCCAAGCTCCAAAAATTGCTTAGTGATGTTCAAAGCAGTGGCAATCATCCTTTTGAAAAGAGATGCTGAAAGTTGGTTCCTATCTCCAGTTCCTTGTGATTTCCGAGTTGGAGGGAAAGAAGTTGCCACAACAATTGATTTTGGACCTGTTTGAAGCGTCTTGCATGGCAATGCACCATTTGGAACTCCGTAGAGCAATGAAAAACTAAAAGCCACAACGAACTGTTACCGTCATATCCGCAGCAAGGATACAACATCGCTTGCACCATATCGACTGGCTGAAACTGATACAAAGATATTCATGATATGAAGGACACTTAGATCTGCCAACAAACGGAACACGTCTCTCCACAGTAGCGCTGCTAAATCCACAGCCGCCACAGCACGGAGTGGGTGGCGGATTCATTCTCATGGAGGTGCGGCAAAATGTGATGTGTAGGATTTCCAAAATTTGGGGTCAACTTAGGATGAAGATGGATGAAGTATAGTATATATTGTTGCCCAGATTTTGATGGGAAAAGAATGTAGCAATAGAATAGTATGGACAGTATGGATTAATTCTCAACTTCTATGAGGAATGGATTTGGGAAGATAATTCCTTGATCTCAACATCCCAAGGTTGGTGAGTTCAAGCTCCTTTCATCGGAATCCCCGCAAAAAATATACATATATTTTTTGTGAAATGCGGCCTAAATGATCAGCTTATAAACTCTAGCAACCTAAACTACCAACTTACAGTTCACTAAAGATATATCGTCTGAAGTGTTGATGGATTGATCGACGTGCTTTCAAATTCGTGAGGTCCCTGAGGTCACTTCGGAGTCACCATACAATGTTCGCACGGGACACCTGTCTTGGGAGATGAGTGGTTGGAATGGGCCTGTATTTTTTTTTCATTTCTTCAGAGGTATCTTTTAAGATAGACATCCAGGAATTCCCAGACATGGATGTTTGTGTGGCTTCTTGAAAAATCTTTGTGCTTTGTGTTTTGCATCAAAAAACTTTGAATGGTTTCTTCAAGTTTCTTCCCTTCAACTTCAATGATGGCCTGCCTCAAGCCATCTTCATCTACGCCGAAACAGATTAATATCCGAGGTCAGAAGGGCAAGGACAAGCAGTTTGATGCCTACTGGAGGTGGCGCAGTGTCGGAGCTGTACCCACCTGATGCAACCAGAATCTACTCCCTTGTTTGCTGCACGGCCCTGCATGGCTTTGTTTTTATTTTGAAAGGTCCACCTAGAGACCTGGAAATAAGATTGTCATTGGAGCACGTTTCAAGATGTCTAAACGAAACCTACTGGTCCCCTTTTATGGAAGATCCTGAGTGGCTCAGCTGACATGGACTGACTCCGATTTTTTTCTTCTTGTTTGGTTGTTTGTTGGGAGTTGTGGCTAAAAGATGGCTTTTTTGGCTTTGACTTGGAGAATCCACTAAGAGTGAGGTACTTCTTTTGGGGGTAGGAGTCTCAGGAAATGATGGAAAAACCCAAAATGAAAAAAGACGTATAAGGATCTTTTATCCTGAAGAGGGGAAGGAGAAACCCAATGCATATTTTGCTGCACCTGCCGGCCTGTTTGAAGATTTCCGAGCTGCGGTTTGTCCCACGCAAATGTCAACCAGCAAACTCCGAAGGACTTTTCTTGCTGTCCTTCCCCGGTAAAGAAGAAGGGACGAATGTTTGCAAGAGGTGTCATCATGCCCAACCGCAAGGCTGGATTGTCCCACCTCTGGCTCCACCGTGGAGGCAGGGGAAGTTCTGCTGGATTCTTTGGCGTGATTTTTTTTTAACGACGCTTTTTCATTTTGTTGTATTCAAATTGACTCAAGTCCCAGAAATGATTATAATAGTTGATTATATTAATTTAAATGATGAATATAGTTATTGAAACTTCCGTCACCACTCAGCAACCTGTGGAACATCTGCCTTTTATCTCTTTTGTTGGCGGCAAAACATATGCCGAAGAAAACCCTGCGGCTTGACCTGCAGCTCTGAGTATATGGCATGTTTCCTTACTGTGGGAGTTCCATTTGGGTATCTCTTTATAACTTCGGCTGTCATGTGAGCCACAAAAAGAACCGTGGTTGGTCATTTATGCAGAGAATGATATTACTGACGGATATTGATTATCGAGAGTCCGGCGTATTTTCGCCTTCTGAAATGGGAATCTGCAAAACTCAACCAGGATTTCATTGGGATTTTTAAGATTCCCATTTCTCGTAGCTCGTTTTTCAGGCCTTTTGGCCTGACTTTGGCTGTTGGCTACCTGCCAAGTTCCTTCGTGTGTCCCTTGGCGAAATCATGTTGTTGAATCATGTTAGTATGTGACTTACCAGAAAAAGACAGCCGGTGGTACAGTTCCACGCCACTACATTTGAAGGCGTCATCTATTATTCAATAGACTATCTCCAGGGTAAAAGCCATTTGTTCAGTCAAGAAGAGTACTACCTTTTGGGAGGATTTGAAGAGTCACCATCATAATTGTCAGACAAAGCTTTCAACATCCAGGATAATTTAAAGTTTTTCGTTTCACTTGAGACTTTCTCTAACATGCGCAGTGCTATGATCCAGTTAACCACTGGATTTGGGCATGCTCAACATGCAGGGCATTTGCACCAAGAAAGGGTTAGAGTGAGATCCTTAAGTGCTGATATGAAGTTAACATATCTGGTGGAAATCTACAGTTTTCTGAATGCCTCTTGCAAGCATCCATCCCATGTTTGCTGAGGCATGCTGACGGCAGTGTGATTCACATCCAATGGAAGTCGGATTTGTCGACCAGTGTCCTGGCGATTGAATCAACAGAGGTTAGTCACACCGGCGATGATTATCATGGTTTAAGTTATCATTATGGTTTATTATCATTATTCTCAGTGTTGTTATTGTTTTTGATTTTTGTTTTTATTTTTACAAATCATCATCAGATTATTCCAGTGACATAACCAGTGAATCCGGGTTTACTTAGTTTACTTCTTTATTATCATCTTTGTAGGCTCTATTTTACTTGGAGTCGAGGTTACACGAGGATATGATCTCGCCACGTTGCGGTATTTCTCCATGTCATGAGTTCATGGTGCCCAAAAGGGGCCGATGAACCTCCAGAATGAAGAGATGATGTAGGATCCTGGCAAGGCTGTTGGAAGTGACAAAGCATGGTGCAAGAGGCACTCCTCTAACTTTGATTTTGTGTTCTTGATGCTTTGATACAAATTTCACCATTTCAATATCCAGACCTACATTGGATTCGATCGTTTATAGAATCATTGCAGTGCAAAAATTCCAAATCCCAACAGCAAATATTTGTATGTATATATGTATATATATATATATATATAAACCCAAAATCTACAGCAATCTGATAAATGACTCTCCAATCTCGAATTTAAAAACACCCTTCTTTCCAAGACTCTAGCCATCTCTCAACCTTTTCACAAATCATGCGCTTTTTCAGGTGTGTTGCCAGAAACCCACGTCCGGAAGGTTGGGGATACCAGCATCCCGGATCCATGTTCCAAGGTTACGTCAGGCCGGAGCAGGGGAGAAAGATTTGGAGAAAAAGTACGCTGTAACACTGCGAAATCGCAGGTGTTGCAACTCTAACTCCATACTTGGAACCGGCCAAAACAAGCTCTCTTTTTGGGAAAACCACATAACACTTAGTTTTGTGTATTTGAAGGTTTGGGCTCTGTTTGCGAACAAGTTTTGAAGAAAGGCCTGTAACAAGTTCGGTGGACTGGGTTTTACACACTAGGATTCCTTGCTCTTTAAGATGTAATCACTGGGGTAGTTTTGGGGATGACGATGGATGGGCAAAGATGAATGAATCTATACCAACATTGAAGCTCTAGCTGAAGCGGTCAAGTGGAAAGGACGGCCTCCATGCCTAAGGGAACTGAATTTTGGGATGGATTTGTTTTGTAGAAACACCCCTTTGCAAGTAGTGCTTTATGGGAGATCATGCCTGCAGTATGGGATTTATTATATGGAAGGAATTGACATCAAGTTTAAACATAACAGGGACCACATCTCCGAAAAATTTACGGCAACTTTGTATATCTTTAACTGGATCTAAGAAAATGTGCATACTATTTTGTTCGTAGACACCTCGTGGACATTATTGGCTATACAGTAATATGATGTAATATGTATCAAGGTTTATCATAAATCAAAATAACCATATTGGAAAGGAAGACTTCTTTCAATCCAGGTTGATCAATCCATCCCAAATGAATCTTTGATGCGTTTGGGGGGGTCTTGATGGAGATGCATCGACCCATTGTTCCACAGCGGGTCACGTCAACGTCCCATCAGATACTTCAAAGCCAAGTGCTTCTTTAATGCGACTCTTGAGGCGAATGATGGGATATGGGATGAATGGAATGCAGTTGATGGACGTGATATTTGGTAGAACCATCAGGGAAGTTGGAAAATGTCATTGTTTGCTACAGGGGCCTCAAATTTTGGTGGCTAGATTTTGAAGTTCGAGAAGTTCTTTTGCCCATGGGTGATGTTGAGAAAGTGGGACTGTGAAGTGAAAGAGCTTGGAATTTCCGTTGATTTTCCGCAGTGAGATTTGTTTTGAACGTGAGGGATTGTTTTTTGGGTGTAACATGAATCATCAATACAAAACAATGTAACAAAGTCACGCCTATTATTTACATGATTTACATGTATTTTTCAATATGCATACATGATAACAACTCAACCTCGAGTGGTTTCAACGACCCTCCCTTCACAAGCTCGGTCAGGAAGTCCCGCAGCAAGTGGAGCGATCGGGATGTCTATGCGGCAGCAGAATCTTAGGAGGTTGAAAGGTGGAGAGAGTTTTGTGGGATGACTTTTGGGTACGGATTCCTGCAACTTGTGATGTTTGTTTGTTTGTTTGTTTGTTTGTTTGCTTGCTTGCTTGCTTGCTTGCTTGCTTGCTTGTTTGTTTGTTTGTTTGTTTGTTTGTTTGGTATCTTGCAAAGATCTTGGATAGTTGTGCTTCTTTTGGATGATCTGATATCTACAAATCACCTGAAAGGATGAGAGCACTCAGTTCAATGTACAACTACTGTCCCTTTACTAAGTTGCCATATTTGGAAGACAAGTTTCCTCCAAGGCTTCACATTTGAATGAGTGGGAGGATGGGAGACGCCCAATGTTCAAACAACCATTTCCAAGTGCTTACTCCTACCTTAAAGGTTTGAGTGGGGGCTTTTGCTCCTTGAAAAGAGCTGGGCCGGATGCCTGTGCCAGAAGTATAGTCTGGATAATTTTGCCATACATACGGATCTGTGCTAGATGCTTTGGCTGGTTCATTTTGCCATGTCGGTTCCGATGTTTCCCATTTTTCCCTCTTGGTTTGCTCATCTTTTTGTCGCACCTGCCTGTTAGCAATAAATTACGCATGATGTGTTTTTTTGCCTTTTTGGTGTCTACGTTGACATACGTACATATGAGCGCCCGCCAAAACCTCCGACATTTTGGAACAGTTACACCAGGACATTGATACTCGATACTATCATGAAACTCTCAGGAACGATAGGGATGACACAAAAAAAGATGACTTTTGATATGCATGTTTGCCTGATTTTATTACACACAGTAAATCCTCAGGAACGATGAAGGACACACAAAAAACGATGACCATTTCAGCCACGTCCTTTCGCGGTTTAGTCCGTTGCTCATATGAGAAGCTTGTAAAAACTCTTGCAACATTCAAGTTGTAGCACCTACTGAGTTATCTTGGTGATGAAAAATGTGATTTATATGTTTTTCTTTTGACAAACTAAGGACAAACTCAAATCCATTGGCATCCGGGAGGTGTCACGCAGGATTTTCCGATTTTTGGGACACCGGGACACCAACCTGGGAAGTGATAAAAGAAATCAAAAAACCTCGAAAACAAGCTGGGAATTTTACTTGCTGTTGTTGACTAATGGGGAACAAGGTCAAGATTTTGAGTGAATTGTTTTTGTCAGCATGCCTATCCTGAATTTGACAAGATTATATGTAAGAAAAACATGTAAAAAACATCTCCCTTCCAAAATGGCCATCAAGATTAAGACCTATTAAGATTCTCCCAAGCATTTGTTCCTCCCGTTTTCGGCCTCCTGTAAACCGTGACGCCAAAAAACGACTCCGGAAACATCATGGAATCTATTCCCGTAGGCCGACGAGTTGCTGGATGCCGTGGAAGCGGAGCTACGAGGCATCCCATGTGTTTCTTTTTTGTTTATTTGACATATCTACGGTATCTCATATATGATTATGCATAGTGCCATCATATCCACTTATTGGTGAGAAGATATATAGATGTCTAAAAGCGAAAGACACTTCCTAGTGTCACACCAACGGCCCTTTTTCTATGCACCTTGCGCAGAAAGTGGCCTTCGGGTCCATGCACTGACAACCGACCGTGACTGGCACCACTGGTTCAACATCGGTTATAATCTATGTAATCGAGAAAGAAATCTTCCGATGGAACTTCAAGCAGATACTCACATCTGCGATGGCAACTCTCCAAGCTGCCTTTACAAAAGTCACATTTGTCGGAAATACAAATGAATTCAAAAAGTGAAGATCGATCACTTGAACACACGAGGCTTGTTTGTGCCTGGGATCATCACTGTTGAGGTCCCAGGAGTGACCTGCTTCAAGTACTTGTAAAGATCAATCAAATCGCCATTGGAAGAAGATCGGGTGTGTGATAACACCCACTTGCGGTAGCTCACTGCTCGGGGTGATGTTGATGCCACCAACTCAGCATAAGAGCGATTCTCTCCCTTGTACTTGCCAAAGTCAATCAGCATGTTGCCCCAAGTTGCCAGATCGGGGATTCCTTCTGGGAGATCGGTCAGTATCAACGGGTTCACCTCAGTGGTCACCGGGAACGGAGGAGCAACCATAGCCTTCGGCATAGCCACCGATGGCATTCTTCCAGCAATTGGCAATTGAGGATCTGGGGCAGCTTCAGACACTGCCTCATGGCGACGTTTTGCCGCATCCGTCATGGCACCAGCGAAGTAACCTCCAGGTGTCTGATCAGCACCAACGAAGTCCCAAGAAGTGGTAAGGTTGGGATTCTCCACTTCAGCTGCCAATTCAGCAATCGGAACGCCTTGTTCCTGAGCCTTCATCAGCAGACGACGAAGATTCATGGTGTCTTGGGAGGTCCATGTGGCACCGGACATGATTGATCGCAATCAAAAACACAGGCTCTAAGTGAGCGAGAGGAACGAATCACTACCCTTCGAGCACTAAAGACAGTGTTCATACCAATGGATTCACTCTTCACTGACTATGGCTGTGATATACAAAATCAAAAGGGTTTATGCTTTACACAAACGAATTCTCAAAAACTGTGTGCTTACTTCTTGAAAGTAAGGCATGCATGGACAAGGCGACAAGGTCTAGTCTGTTTTCGTGTGACTCTGTTTCCTATTCACACGAGCTTCTCTTTCCAAGGCTTGTCTGGCTAAGACTTTTTCTTCTGGCGAAATCTGATATCGTGACGACCTGATGCAAGATCTAAGAAGGTCTATAGGATCGACTTGATCCTTTGTCAGACCATCAGCCAGCATTCGGTTGGTAGGAAGCCACCGGATGAAACCTTGAGTGTTTCGCAAACTTTCTCTTATGATCACTACATCTATGCTAGTGCGACGATCTTCAATGGAAGTGGGAGATGATGGTGAAATCAAGTGATCAAACAAAGACTTACAATCAGTTGCAATGATGGGTCTTCGAAATTGAAGGACTTCTCTAGCTTTTCTCAACTCAAACGGTCCATCAATAGCTTCACAAAGTAACAGGCTGAGCCATTCAGCTGTCCCAGTGGCTGTTGCCATTGCCTGAGATTCGGCTGCCAAAGTGGAACTTGCTGCTCTTGGCAAACGATAGCTTCTCCAAGCCACTGGATTCCAAACCGTCTCAAAACCTTTTTGAAGATCTTGGTGTGTGAAAGCTAAGACATATCCTGCTTGGGTATGGTCACCTACGTTAGCCCAGGCGGCATCACTATGACAACAAATCGTCAGTTCCTTCATGGGAATTGGTTGATATGTGATGGACAATTCTTTATGTTGTTTAGCTCTGCGGATGATGTTGTTTGCATTCCTAAGATGTCTAATGGTCGGTCTTGGAAAAGACTGTTGACTGATACTTGTTTGTGCAGCAAGATCCGGACGGGATTGTGAGGACAACCAATTTAGACTACCGTTTATGGCTCTCAAAGTACGAATCTGGCTCTCATTCAGGGTCTTAGTATCAGGAGTCCCTCTGGTGATATTTGCGGGCTTCAGATTCTCTGCAAAAGTGGACTGGTTCATGCTTATCGCTCCAGTTTGGGGACACTGTTTGTAGTAAGCACCGCAAAATTCACCTTCGCCTATTCTCCATTTACGATAGGGGAATCTCTTCTTAAGTGCACTGATGGCTGATTCGAACTTATGACCCTGACCGCCCACGGCAGTATCATCTACATGTACTCCCATGATGCCACACAATTGATTGTTGTGGTCTGAATCACGAAGGTAGTAGAGGCAATTGTCAAATTTGGATCTTTGCCAACCCAGGGACAATGCTACTTGGTCGAAAGTACGATACCATGCAACGGGAGCATCATTTTGACCGTACACATTTCCAACAACTTCTATCACTGAGTTCGGTGCTATGCCGGGGATACCCCCCGGGGGCATTTTGGCATATAGAGGACGATATTTGCTGGGTAGTTCTCCTGCTTCCAAAAATGCTCCCTTGATGTCACCTAATTGCAATTGCCACTGGTTGGACGCCAGAAGTTGCATCAAGGTGTTTCGGCCCAGCTGACTCAATGTCGGAGATTGAAGAAGTCCACTCTCAGCTTTATCATCCAAATCAGGATCTAAATGACCTTGCAGACACCAACGACTTTTGACACGATAAGTATTTGGGTCTGTTGGATCAATCTGTTGTCCTTCAACTGCACCTTTACGAACTATCACAAACCTACTACCAATGAACCTGTGAGACAACTTCTCTTTGATGTGCTCAGCTTGACGGNTGTTTCGGCCCAGCTGACTCAATGTCGGAGATTGAAGAAGTCCACTCTCAGCTTTATCATCCAAATCAGGATCTAAATGACCTTGCAAACACCAACGACTTTTGACACGATAAGTATTTGGGTCTGTTGGATCAATCTGTTGTCCTTCAACTGCACCTTTACGAACTATCACAAACCTACTACCAATGAACCTGTGAGACAACTCCTCTTTGATGTGCTCAGCTTGACGACCAGAAATTACCTTGACGGCACCTTTGGAAATCAATGTTTGCCACTCAGTGACCTTTGAATCATCAATCTGCTCTTGGAGTGCAGGCTCATTATTACTGTGGTTCAATTCTTTGGACTTTTTCTGAAGATACGAAAGCATGAACACTTCGATGCTATCACAATCAATCCAATCTTCATTCAACTCTTGAATCTGCTGCACTGACAAGACTTCATGAGATGACTCTGTTCTGGGTCGTGAGGAAGCAGGTTCTGCTGTTGGATCAACAGATTCCAAAGGACGTTTATCACGGGAAGCCTCCATGGTCTCTTCAATGAGTTGAGGAACAACTTCTCTCATGACTTCAGCAAAATCATCTATGGCCATAGCTGGTGGTCTAAACAAAGCACTGGGTCCATTCTTATTCAAGATTCTACGTCTCACCGGACCATAGGATGATGCTTCCCCACTCGGTGCAGTTGCCGATGATGGCAACGGAGGAACGACTTCAGTCGATGGTTCGGCAGGCACAGGTTCTGGAGGCACAGCTTCAACTTCCATGGGTGGAGATTCTGTTTCAACTCTAGTCTCAGTTGTTGGCATCTCTGTGCTTGCTGATGGCTGTGTTTCTTCTTCCCTCAAAGACGGTGATTCATTTGGGGTATCACGTTCCCTTTTGGGATTTCTCAAAGCTGGTGGTTCAGCCACAACTGGTGTATCAGACCTAATGCTTTCAGCTTGTGTAGGATACGAACATGGTGTGAGGTCAACAAATTGATTACTCTTGAAAGCACCACCTTCAATCATATCTTTAATCCCTAGAAGTTCGGCATTGGAAGTTTCCAACAAGGTACGTTCTTCGGTGGTAGCATATCTGACTTGTTCAGGTGCACAACGAAGGATTTGCTTACGATGAGCTAACACTAAGTTGC